>JAMKCH010009450.1:0-84015 GCA_023653785.1 Ophioderma brevispina | reverse complement strand
CGCCCTCACACTTTAACCGCAGGATGTGGGATTTTTCAGCAACTCTGATTTTGATAGCTTATGTTTAAGGTTTCCAAAATAGTGTTCTCCAAAAATCCCCGGGGTTGCAGGGTTTCGGTTATGGTCTCATGACCTAAGTGCGGTTTATTTCTATAAGTAATATATCTGTTTTTGTCGATTTTTCATTGCGAATTTTATGTTTTTTTGTATAATTTATTTCGATTCCTTGATTTATTATACCACAGTAATCCATGGTTTATTATGTCTACGTTGTTTTGTTTTTTCCTTAACCGATGGGAAGTTTTTGTTGTATAATTGTGCGACTTTGGTTGATATAAAACGTTACATGTAATTGTCTCATCGTTTTAAATAAAACATCATCCCACTTAGTGTTTGGTAAAAGCAGCTTCCTAAGCTGCAATGTTGGTCTTGTTAATTATTCTGAGCTATTCTATGTACGGAATTTGTGATAGAATTAATGTTTTTTATCATTATTACTGTTTAATGTATGATTTGGAGATTGGAAGTGATCAGTTTATTCGCTAAAGATATCCTTGGCGTTAATTTTTCTGGTCAAGAACATTGGAAAGATGTTAGCAATAATTTGATGTTTTAGTGTGTAAGACGTTTGGGTTTGTCGATTACAGGTTAGATGAGGCACGAAATATTGATGTTACAAAGTCGTTTGCTGGCACCGTGACGTGTATGTTTTCATTATGTCGAGATTAAAGTCTCCTCAAATGAAATAGGGTTATTTTCTTTCATGGCAATAAATCGTGCTTGTTGACAAGTGACCTGAAAAGAGTGTGAAGCAACGATCGGGCAGAGCGGTCTGCACAAACAAACCTCTCAATTGGCCCACAGCCGCCCAACAACATCCCGCTGTGCATGGATTACCCACATCAGTTTCACGCATACTGCCATTTGGAAAACACGGACATTTAGTTCGCATTTCCCAAGAAATCGAGACCGTTAGGAATTTTTTTTTGTAAAAATGGTTCCTTTTATACCTGAAACCGTTATACAGAAAAAACTTCGAACCGGTCACGTATTTTTGTTTTTAAATCCTTATTAGTTAAACCCTGATATCACATTTTCACAGACGCCTACTCAAGTCTGTTGAAGAAACTCTATCTGAAACAATATGGCAGTCATTACAATAACCCAGCGGGATGTTGTCGGATGCTGTGATTGAAGCCTGTTCTAAAGAGTCTAGTTGACAAGTTCACCGAAGCTGTCAACCGATTGGCAATTCGCGCATGTTGTAGTACATTCGGGTGACGACCTAAGTATACCCACAACCGAATGCAGTAAATATGTGTTGTACACGGTGCGTGTTCATGCAAACCATGCTTGACCGCGCCCACAAACACGGTTCCGACAGCATATAAGTGAAGGGCCCAAACACAAATAAGCATGTTACTTGCCAGATCACGACAAACTAAGCACACCTGATTTTGGTAGTTTTTATAAATACACAATAATCAGAGGCGTTGTGCTAATTAAATTTGTTGCGGTAACTCGAAATCCAAGATGGCGGCCAAAATGGCCGCCGTTTTGGCGAACGAAGTATTTGAGGGTTAATGGTCCTACGGAGCCTTCAATTCCTGTTCTGGTGTCATATTGAAATAATTAAATATCTACATGATGGGACCCCTTTGTGGTTTCGTGGTATCTACACACCGTTTTGGGGCCAAAAAAGGTATATTTTTGCCATTTTTCAAAAAAAATGATGCGAGTACTGGATACGTTCTCCCCAATATCTCAAAAGGTTCTTCATAATTGGATCAAGACTCTTTCCGAATTTGCCCTTAAAATACATTTTGTATGTTTTTTTGAAAGCACTAGGATCATAGCCAGTTTAACTTAAACGTTATAGTGTCTAGGAATGAATGGGGGTCTTCATCACAAAAAAACACCATTTTTGCACATTTCTCTTAAACACATGAAACAAATGTGTGTGTTCAATACCATATAAAAGCTATATGAAGTTTTTGATCACCTAACTAAATAAATGTTGATTTCAGTTGCTGCAATGGCCTTGCTGATCAATTTTTTGCGGTAACCTCTAAATCCAAGATCGCGACCCCAAACTGACGCCTGCGTGGACAAAAAATGTTTTAAGGATAACCTGTTTTTTGACGAAAGCCTCCAATCAGCAGGTGATTGGTGGTATTTAAAGCAATAAAATTTTCTACAGGATAATACCATGTTTTTGATTGGGGTTTAAGGTGGTATATCAAGAAAGAGAGGCATTTTCTACATCAATGAAAATTCTTGATTATGAGTCCTTATACTTTGTAGGACTTTGTCCAGATGAAAAGATGCACACTGTGAACAGGACCAGTCTTTACATATTATGTAAAAAAGTTATAGTTCGCCCAACAGTACAACTGTGTCACAATCACAAAACACAGTTTTTAGCACATCTATATAAACAGGTAGGCTGAAATGATAAGGTAGTACCTGTACTCATTTTTTTTTTTACTGGGAACAATGTGCTCATATAAATTTAAGATTTTATTACTGATATAGAAGTACATAATAGCATCCAAAAGATTTAAGAATTTTATACTGATCTAGAAGTACATAATAGCACCAAAAGATTTTAGATTTTATAATGATCTAGAAGTACAAAGAATAGAATCCAAAAGGGCACCCAGGATCCCAAAACACTACGTTTTCAATTTAAAAAAACTACTATTTTTACATAGCAAACTGCTTGTAGCATGCTTAAATGCTACAAGTTGCTCATTTTCAAATATGCAATTTCGCCAAAAAAAGTGTGTATATTAAAATCTTATTTTGAAGTTTACACAATGTTGCCCATTTACTTGGCAATATTATACATGATTTGAAAGCAGATTCATTTTTTTGTCCTTTACGCTGTTCTGTATTGTCTTTCCAAGTATATGAGACGAATACTACTAAGTAATACTTAGTTATAGATATATATATGTCTGACTCTTAATCGTGAAGGTTTCTTGAACATTTGAATGATCGGACTCGTTCTCGGGATAAATAGCTGCATTGATAGGATGATTCTTGCCACTCCTTGGACAAGTGCAAATCCATGGTACAATTCAGATGCCTGACACCAGTGTCAAACGTAAAAAAAAAACGCCAATGTTCTAAGGTGGTCGAGTGTTCTCCAGCGACGCGAAAAAAAAAATTCTAACTTTTTATTTTTACTTCTGAGGCAGCAAAAATGGAATAGTATTTGATTGTATCATTTAATTAGTTTTCTTAATATTTTCACTATATAAGGAACTGACAGGAAAGTATTTATCACCAGAAAAAGTAACAGAACACTAGTGTAAGTATGGGTCAGGTGTTCAAAAAGTGTACATTTTAAGGAGTTCTGAAATTTAGTGCTCCATGGCATCAGCAAACAGTGTGGCATGGGGGTGTGATTACCATACCCTATACAATATCAATAAAACCAGAGTCCAGATAGAGCAGTCGAAAAAAGCTTCTCCACAATAATTGCAAGCCCCAACCAACGAGTTCATAAGTAGCCTAAGAGAAGAAGGGTCTAAGAGATGAAGGTCCAGAAATCCTTAGCAAATTTCTTAAAGGCGGAATCAGAGATTTTGAAATATAATTTTTTGGTCTGAAAATAGTCAAGTGGAAATACAAACGTCCCTAATAATGCTCATTCAAAATTTTGAGGCCAGATACGGAATTTATATCAAAGTTGTGATTTCTAAGGCACTTTCTTCAATTCTGAACTGTAGATATTTCAAATAGTGGGACAAACATTATGTATATGCAAAAAAACACAATTGTTTGAAAAATTGGGGCACCCTCCTCGGGAAAGCTCTGAGTAGCTGTAAATTAATTGAATAGTGGAAAAGAACTCAAGTTTATGTAGATTATAGATGCGACGTGTGACTTGTCTTATTGGCAGCATTGGGATCCTTTCCCCATGCTATGAATTGACACCAAGACGATTCCAGTGTTCATCTAAACTTCTATAAGTTGGGTGGAAATTGGAAATTGCATATCGAAAAGACTAATCCTGCATTGGCCACTTGCTTCACTACTGGTACACCCAAGAGGTTGCTATATCGAAGAGAGGCAAAACGGTTACGTAATCTTTAGAAAGGGCATCGTCTCGCAGGTTTTGACGACCACAAAGAAAAAACATGAGAGTCCCAACATTAGAAAGCAATGGCTTCCTCCGCTTCTTGCACATCGTTTACTGTGGGCGCTTTGCATAGACACTAATCGGTAGTGTAACAAATTGATGTAGGTGTAGAGGTGGCCAGGTGTCTGTACTGTTGTAATCTATCGTTGCACCAGGATCATTGTGCAGAGGACTCTTTTTCCATATGCAAGTGCGCGCTAGGTGAAAAGAGGTATTCATGAGGCGGTTTATTTAAATCAAGACGACTGACGTTGTGTCATTTCATTCGTTGTGTGGCCATGGGTTAGGACAAAATTAACACCCAATAGCACCCAACATCCACAAACTGGATATTTTGCGGATTGTTGTATCGAATTGACATCATGTGTGCATACAAGACCCAAAACTGAATAATTATTCCGGCAATATTCAAAATGTCAAGCGCCCCAGCACGGAGACAACGACTGGTTTTGAAGGGCTTCACCCATTGGGTAACAGCCGGATGTATGATCTAACATATGAAATTGATGTGGGTGTAAGGCGCGCGCTTACAAACACACGGGCACCTCATCGGTGACAGGACCTGAAAATAAATAAGGGCTTTGGGCGGAGACAGACAGACAAAGTGCTTAAAAATAGTGGTTTTATGAGTGACAATTTTGCAATGACATTTTCCAAAAAAATGGTGGTCTTTTTGGGTGAGTAGTTTGCAAAAATTTCTTAAAAATAGTTTATTTTCAAAAAAATTGCAAAATTCCCCCAAAATAGGGGTTCTTGGGTGACATGGGATATAAAAAAAAAAGCTTTGGTGTGTGAAATCACAACGATGCCGGAAAAAAGATCAAATCCAAGCTGGGAGTGCCCCGGGTTTTTGGGGATGCACTGTTGCGGCTGCAATACCGATTACACTTCCTACTAATGTGGTGCAAGAAAAACGGAATGAAATGCACCAGTGATTTGCACTTCTCCAAAGGAGTGCAAGAACCAGCCTATTAATTCAGATATTTATGCTGTAGTCTTTTTTGCTACAGATCTGAAGCCAAAGGACAAAATGACTGGCTTCATCGTGTGTATAGCCCTATGCATCAGTATGGGCCAACAAGTAACCCAACTTCAAAATATAGTTTTATCAACTTTCTGGCAAATTGAGTTTTGAAAGGGAACAAACTTGAGCGGTAACATATGTACACACAGTTGTTTAAATACAGGTTCGATTGAAGAGCTATTTTAAAATATTAGTTTTAAAGTGAAAAAGAAAAAAATCTGGGATTGAAGTAGAAAAATTTGATTTGCTGTAAATGACATAACCACTGAGGTTTTTCTTCAAAATAGTATCCTTAGTAATTAGAATATGTAATTGGTTGTTCAGTGGCCATTTTGCCGTCTCCTGGGGATTTATAGGTTACCGCAAAAAAATTGAATCAGTAAGCGTCATTGCAGCAACTGAAAATCAAACATTTTATTATAGTTAGGTGATCAAAAACTGTCATATGCATTTTATATGTGATTGTGACACATTAACTTGGGACTATAACTGTTTTTACAGATATGTTTTGTAAGATGCTTTTACAGGTGCATATTTTATAGGACAAAGTCCTACACAAGTAATAGTAAAAGTAACTTATGATTTCATTTTGTAGAAAATGTCTTTTTCTTGATCTCGTTTTGGTAAAAAAAATTAAAAAAATGTCAACAACTCACATTTTTGCTGCATATACCACTTAAAACCCACTTAAACTCCATTCAAGCTGTTCTAATCTGTTGAAATTTATTTGCTTTTTTAAAAGGGACACAATCACATGCTGATTGGAGGCTTTCTTCAACACGTATTCTTTAAAACGTTTGTCAAAGCAGCGGCCATTTTGGCCGACATTTGATTTAGAGTTACCTCAAAACAGTTGAATCAACAAGGCCATTGCAGCAATGAAATCAAACATTTATTATAATGAGGTGATCAGAATTACTTGTTCATATAGATTGTATATGGTAGTGACCAAAATTTGTTCAGTGTTTAGAGAAATGTGCAACAACAAAGCAAAAATGGAGTTTGTGATTAAGACCCCAACTCATTCTTAGTACACTAAACGTTCAAGTTAAACTGGCGATGATCCTGTGCTTTTCACACCAACATGCATATTATATAAGGGCAAATTGTCCTGAGAAGTTTTGATCAATCACGAAGAACAAATTGATATATGAGGAGAACGTTATTTCAGTCTGCATCATTTTTTTGAAAAAAAAATGGCAAAATATCCTTTGGCTCCCAAAACGGTGTGTAGAAACAACGAAACCCACAAACGTGGGTATCATCATGTAGACAGAGAAATTATCTTCAACATGACACCAAAAAACAAGGTATGTGATTGGAGGCTCAGGTAGGACATACCCTCAAAATACTGTCGTTAGCCAAAACGGCAGCCATTTTGGCCCCCCGGCCATCTTGGATTCTGAGGTGACTCCGCAACCAAAATTAATTCAGCACAACCTCTGGATATTGTGTTTATCATTAAAAAAATACCAAAAAAATCAAGGTGTAGTTGCGTTAGTTTGTAGTGATTCTGGCAGGTGTAACTCAAAACACAAGCATGATATTTGGTTGGTGCCCTCCCTTCGCTTAATATAAGTGAGACAGCAATCAATACTACCCATTGCATTTCCCAGTTCAAACTTGGTTCCACTGCCGACGAAAAATAGCCATGCATGTTTGCATTGTCACCTTATTAAAATTAAATGTCAACATTGTAATGATGACACGTGGGTTAGGAATGTCAAGTATACCGCACAGATAGGCATCTCAATAGTCACATTATATCGCGCATTATCTACGATTATTTAGAAGACTTTTTCACCCTCAATTTCCGGGATTGATCATGGCCGCAATGTTACTAACATAAAAAACAACACCAACCTCAACAACGGAAGTCTTATTTAATCTCGTTTTCAGCTTCCGATAGCCGCGACCATACCGGATTTTCCCATTATAATTGCGCATATAAGTTGACCACCTGAGGTTTAAAAGTCTCTCAAACGTCAACATGAATACACACGCACGTTGCAGAATTTCCAAGATCTCCCAAGCTGTATCACAAATAATGAAGTCACCATTCAGTAATGAGAGTAAATGACTTAACTTCATTGTAAATGTATTGGTAAAGAGTGTGTTCGTGGTCTGATATGATTACACAATGGTGTATGTTGTAGGGGTGTGTATCAATTTCAATGAAGAGAGATTCATAGTCATCATTTCTGGACACATTAGATCAGTGCTAAGTTTGTAATTTAGGTCAATTATAGATATATATTCTCTGTAGACGATCGGATTGCACCAGTGTATAACCATCCATATAGTGAGGCGAAAAGAGGAGCGTATTTTCGGTATACCATGTTTCGTGTGAATGAAAGACAATTACGGGGAAAATTTGTGGTTTTTTAAGTCAGGAGATAGTCGGAGTTATGGAATCAAAATTTTTAGTTTAAACTACGGGATTATGAATATGAAATATGCTAAATTAAGGGTCTTTTGGTGAGTTTTGCAAAATTTCTTAAAAATAGTATTGTTCCATCAAAAAAATTTCAAAATTTCACCCAAATAAGGGGTCTTTGGGTGACAGTGGTAGAATTAAACAAAAAGTCTTTGGGTGAAATTTTCACAACGATGCCTAAAAAAGATCACATCCAAGATGGGAGTGGCCCCCCCCCCCGGGTTTTGGGTATACAAGGTTGCGGCTGCAATGGCCGATTGCACTTCCTACAATGTGGGTGCAAGAAAAACGGAAATTAAATGGTACAGGATTGCACTTCTCCAAGGATGCAGAACCATGCCTATTATTTCAGATATTTATGCTTTAGTATTCTTTGGGCCTGCCCCACCCCATACCCCAATCTAGACAGGACAAAAGACTCGGTTTTCATTGTGTGGTATAGCCTATTCAGAGTATGGGCACAATGTTACCAACTTCAAAATATAGTTTTAAATTTCACACTTTCTCATCACTTTCATTATGGCAATTGCATGTTTTGAAATGGGACAACTTGCAGCGGTTGAACACTATGCGACCAAACATTTGTTTAAATAAAGGTTTCTATTTAAGAGCTATGTAATATTAGTTTTTAAAGTGAAACATCAAGTAAGAAAATTTGATGCCTGTAAATGACATAACCACATGAGGTTTTCTTCAATCTTATTCCTTAGAAATGACTTTGTGTCAGTGGGCCATTTTTGCCGTCATCTTTGGATTTATAGTTACCGCAAAATTGAACAGTAAAGGTCATTGCAGCAACGGAAATCAAACTTTCATTATATTAGGTGATCACAAACTGTCATATAGCATTTTATCTTTGATGGACACCTTGTACTACTTGGGGGCCTATAAAGCTTTTTTTAACAGATAATGGTGTAAAGCTGGCCTTTTCACAGGGTGCATCTTTAATTGGACAAAGTCCTACAAAGTAATAAGTACTTATGAATTTTCATTGATGTAAACAAATGTCTCTCTTTCTGATCTCCGTTTTGGTAAAACCAAAATGTCAACAAACCTCACATTTTTTGCTGCAATAACCCTTAAACCACCTTAACGCCATCAAAGCATGTCTAATTCCTGATTTGAAAATTTTTCTTTGCTTTTAAAATGACAACAATCACATGCTGGGATTGGAGGCTTTCTTCAACACCCCGTTATTCTTTAAAAACGGTTTTGGCAAAGCAGCTTGCCATTTTGGCCGCCATCTTGGATTTAGAGGTTCCTACTCAAACAGTTGAAATCAACAAGGTCCATTGCAGCAACTGAAATCAACATTTATTATAAGTAGGTGATCAGAAATTGTCATATAGCATTTTAAATATGGGTAATTGCCACCCATTGGTTCATGTGTTAAGAAATGTGCAAAAATGCGTGTTTTTTGTTGATATAAGACCCCACTCTTCTTAGACAACTATAACTTCAAGTTAAAATTGCTATGATCCTGCTGCTTTCACACAAATTCCTATTATATAAGGGCAAATTCCTGAGAAGTATTGATCCAATCACGAAGAACAAAGTGATATATGGAGGAGAACGTTATTTCAGTCTGCATCATTTTTTTTGAAAAAATGGCAAAAATATTCCTTTTTGGCCCCCCAAAAACGGTGTGTAGATAACATTAAAACCCACAAAAGTGGGTAATCATCCTGTAGAACTAAATTATTCTTCAAACTATGACAAAAACAACGGTTGTGTTGGAGGCTCACGTAGGACATCACCCTCAAAATACTGTCGTAGCCAAAAAACGGCAAGACATTTTGGCCGCCATCTGATTCGAGGTGACCGCAACCAAAATTTACTTAGCACACTATGGATTATTGTGTATTATCAGAAAAAACTACCAAAAAAACACGGTTGTGCTTAGTTGTAGTGATCTGGCAGGTAACTCAAAACTAAGCATGATATTTGGCTTTGGCCCTTCGCTTAATCTAGTCTGACAGCAATCAATACTGCCCATTGCCTTTTCCAGTTCAAACTTGGTTCCACGCCGAAAACGCCTGCATATTTGCATTGTCACCTTATATTAAAATCAATGTCACCTTGTAATGAGACACTGTGGTCAGGAATAGATCTAATTAATCACCGACACAGATAGTGCAATCTCACTAGCCACATTATATCGCGCATAATCTAACGATTTTTAGGAGTACTTTTTTTCAACCCTCAATTTTCCGGGAATTTTTTTTTGACTGCATGGCGCAACGTTACAACATAAAAACAACAACAAAACACCAACCCTCAACACGGAAAAGTCGTATTTAACATTCTGTTTTCATCTTCCGATAGCCGAGACCATCCCACATTTTCCCATTACCATTGCCCATATAATTTTGACACCGAGTTTTAAAAGTCTCTCAATCGTCATGAACACACGTTGCAGAATTTTCCAAGATCTCCCCAAGCTGTATCATCACAAATATGACGTCACCATTCAGTAATGAGAAGTATTACTTAACTTCATTTGTAAATTGTATGGAAAGAAGTGTGTTTCGTGGCTGTATATTACACCAATGGTGCTATGTTTAATGTGTGTATCATTTTCAATGAATAGAGATTCATGCCTCATTTCTTGACACTTGAGATCATTTCTAAGTTTGTAATTTAGGTCATTATCGATATAATATTCGCTGTAGGACGATCAGATTGCACTAGTGTATAACCATCCATATTAGTGAGCGAAAGAGGAGCGCTATTTTCGTGAACCATGTTTCATCAGTGAAAGCATTACGGGAATTTGTGGTTTAAGGTCCAGGAGATATTCGGTAATGGAAGCAAAATTTTTAGTTAACTACTGGGAATGAATATTACTTATGCTAAAGTCATGTCTTTATTTGTTATTTATCGTTAAATGTGGTCCCGCGCAGTTAATAGTTGCATTGATCTTTTCACGGAGTAAATGCAAGTTATTGTTAGGATTAACAATGTTGTTCATCAATATCGTTAATATCATTATTTTTAGTGATTTTAAGATTGTAAGGGAGGGGGCATTATTTACGCCGGGGGGATGGCGGAGTTGAGGGGGGACCCGAAAACTTTTGTAAGAGAGTGGGGGGAACGCGAAATTTTCATCAACGAGAGAGGGGAACAGAACTTTTAAATGGAAATCAGCGTGAATCAAGGGGGGAACGTGGAAATTTTTGCACGATCGGAGGGGGGGGGAACGCGAAAATTTTTGCCTAAAAAATTGTGAAATCCTCCATTCCCCCCGGGGCGTAAATAATGACCGCTCCCTTAACTTATTATGATCATTATTTATTTATTTCGTGTATAAAAATCATCATTGTCTACAATGTGATTATAAGGCAGTGAGTTTCCAATACAACGGTTAGTAAAACTCGCTCCCTAACCGTAACTCATATCAATGCTTTTCAAAAACGATCTTACTAATTGCTGCCTGCAACATCTGTTTTTTCAGAAAACGGATCCCAATACTGCATGGTGTTGTCTTTTAAAAATAATTGTCAAAAAGCATCTCTGAAAAACATCACCATTTTGTAAGTCCGATAAAGGTAACCAGCCCTGTTTGGTTTAATGATGAGTTTTATCATTATTTGAGGACAGAGACTTCTACCAAAGTAAGTCACAACGATCCATAGGCGCGCAGCTGACTGGGAAACTATTTTCATATTAAAAATTAAACTAACACATGATTAACAGGTTAAAGAAGCTTACTACTCTAACATTCACAAGTATAATCGGAATAAGGCAAGAACTGTGAAAGTCTTAAAGTCAATTTTACCTTCTAAATCGCGTCAATCAAATAAAAATCATTAAAAGATGAACTTGTTACAATATTTTTAAAAAACAAAGAAATTGCTAATGCTCTTAACAATTATTTTTGTTGATATTGGGCAAAAGCAGCTCAGAAGTTCGAGAGTAACATTGATGGGCACTGAATCCAAAACCTCCTGTTATTGACCTTGGGTCACCTTCAATTTATCCCCATTGATGAAGGGTTGTATGAATCAATTGGCTGGAACTGGACAGGGGTAAAGCCACTGGTATTGATGGGCTCACTTCAAAATTAATTAAGAACAGGGGCGCACCAAATTTCCAGACCTTTAACTCATATCATGAATCTCACATTAAATTACAAGCACATCCCCACGGTGTGGAAAACGGCCCTATTGTCACACCCCCATATTTAAAGAAAGATGGTTCGCAAAAGGAGTGTGGGAACGTACAGACCCATTTCAGTGCTCCAGTGGTCTCAAAAATTCTTGAGGGGACAATACATACCCAGCTATATAACCACTCATGTCACAACAACCTCCGTATCAACACCCGCAGTCAAAGCTTTAGAAGTCTAGGCATTCACCCGAGACAGCAGCCTATTGATGTTATAATTCCTCCTTAGTAACATGGTATAATGGTGATTTAACTGGTCCCTGTTTTTTCTGTACCTGAAAAAGGCCTTATCGGTTTGACCATCAATTTTTATTATCCCAAATTGTCCTCACTGAGGTGTTTACAGTAATGAGGGGACATGATTTTTTCAAATTTTTAACAGGAGAGGCAATGTACAGTAATAACTGTGGTTCTCAGACTACAATGACATCTATGTTGTGTCCCCCCCCCCAGGATCCATACTTGGGGCCATTACTCTTTGTTCTTTCACAATGATTTTGCCAATATCACATCCGAATGTAAACTTTTGCTGTATGAGCCGATGATACAGCTATCATGCACAACTCCAGAAATGTTGTCGAAGTTAACACCTGTTCTTAATAGAGAACTTTTAAATATTAAGAAATGCACAACAACCAACTCCTCACTGTTATAGCTCAAAAACAAAGACTATGCTTTTTGTTTCCCATAGGGTAATGCTCCTATGTTGGGAAAAGGGGTGTCAACAATGCATTCTTGTGTGTCATAATACTGAAACAGAGAATGCATTTTAACGGATTTGGTGATATCACTATTTGCAACATCCAGGGAAAATTTGGTTGACCACCCATTAGACCATGGCCAACCAAATTGGTCACACACCGTAAATAATACAATTTTTGATCCTGTGAGACAATACAAACATCTTTATCACCATTTCAACAAAATCTTAGCATGTGATTTACCCCAGGAGGACCTTGAACCCTTAAGGGGCTATAAAGCTTTAACTAAAGGGTCTGAACCTAGGCAAATATAATACTTTTTTCTAATCCTTATAAGGAGACGAACATGTTAATTTACAATTACAACCCATTGAACTCAATTTTAAATTTTTCCCTTATACTTATTGCCCCTCTTGAGGAAGGGGGAAAGTCCGTCTGAAAATTTGCACCCCCTCATTTTCTGAATGTCTGGTCCCTATAATTGAATGACAAACAGCCAGAAACTCAACTTTAGCACCAAAAATCCTACGGGAACTGATTCATCATCATTGACATACCAAACACACTACATATAGATTAACTGTCTCCTATAGGACCTGCAGTCTAAATAAATATGTCAATAAGATCCAGCTATTGCAAAACCATGTCGCAAGACTACCCTGGGCTGCAGATTCCGTTATAACATGTCAGTATATATATGATGAACTTAAGTGGATGAATGTTCGGCAAAGAGCAAATTTATTTACTTTAACAAACAACTTTCTATGGGTGTCTCCACGGTCTTGCTCCCGAGTATCTGTCTGAGAGTAGTCGTCATAGAAATTTATCACCCATTTATGGTACACCACGCGCTCACCGGGACGCTCACAAAGTTCAACTAATATCAAACTGATACGAAGTCGTACTGATTGTGGGTGTACAACTTTCAGAACTCAGGTGCAAAACTGTGGATAACCTTTTGCAAACCATATTTTAATATGGTTTAAAAAAGTTTTAAAAAACTTAATCAGTGTCACCTGTTTTCCAATCCAATCCCGCCTTAAAGAACTCATATTGTGCGCTACTGATTTAGTTTTTCTATATTCTTCTCGTATTTAATTTTAGTTATTTAAAAAAAGCAAAATTTAACCTTTTTTATTGTTTTAGCACGTATTTCCTTATCCTTATTACCAGAAAAAATAAAGCACGATTTTCATCTTTCTAGATTGTCAGTGATTTTTGGAATTTAAACACTGTCTGACAAAAATGTTTTGCTTGATTAATTATGTATTGTCTATTTGTTTTAATATGATATGTTATATCCTCGCATAATACTGTATGTGTTCATATTACTTCTATGTAGATTTAAGTATATGAAATAATGTAATTTTATGAATCATTTTAACATGTAATTTTATCTTTTAAGTGCTTGTAATTGTATTTTTTTATGAGTATAACTTATGTATATATTTGATTTTTAATATTGTATGTCGATTGTCGATAATTGATATTTTTATTGCTGAGAGCGGTCCTTGTGGAAAGCATTTGACTTCGATTCACTGTGAGACTTGGCTACCATCTATAAATATGTCGAACAGACATGGCCGTATCATATGTCTGATGTGCCTTTACATAAGTCTCATGGCTAAGTAGCGAGCACGGCTGTGGATAGAAATAGGCATATCGCACATGTAAGACCAGAATTAACCTATTAGTATGTAAAAATACAACAAGAATAACAAAGAGAAGAGAAAAGGGGGAACAGATAATAAGTTGTGATTAATTAATAATTTGAGTTGTAACCAACGAACAAATTTGAATAAACATGATGGGAACATGTTGAGGCTTCGTCCAACAGTGTACAACGGACAAAGCTGATGATGATGATGATGATGATGATGATGATGATGATGATGATGATGATGATGATCAGTGATATACTAAAGTAGAAATCGAAAAAAAAATAATCAAAAATCAGATTTGTGCATGTCTGTAAGGAGTATAGCTATCCCAACATACCTTGCAGGCAATATATAAAGACAAAATCGGATATTTTAGTCATTACTGTCCGTACGCCGGACAATCCTACAACACGTAATGAATGAAGATCCATAAGATCCATATATGAACGCCCACTGCGTTTTATTCCTTTAGTATTTGACATAGGAAAGAAAAAAAACAACTAATGCCCCAAATTGCTATAGACTTATCCTTCACTTTTAGACTACTCCTGTAAATTTTAAATATTTTGATCTTTTGGGGGAGCACTGATACTGCTTTACACATTAATATTTATAACATCTGATCTTTATTTAATAGAATATTTGATTTTGTTTGCTTCTATTGTAACTTAACGGCGTAACATCACCCGAAGTTACCATAGTGCCGACTGTGATACAGACCACTCCCTGGTTTGCAGCAAGGTGCGCCCATTCAGCCAAAAGCACGAAGACATCTTCACTGGCTGCCAACGTCGAACCCGACCATTAATACCACTTATCGTCAATGCCTACCCCGCGTGACAAATTTGCTGAATCCATAGAGGTCATGCTGAAGGACTGTTCCTGAATCATCCCTACAGCAAGATGGAATTACATCCAGTATGCCATCTTTAACACAGCCATGGGCACCTTTGGGAAGAGAATTAATCAACTACAAGAACGCTCTTCTCAGAAGCCACTCTCAGCCCTCAGAAAGGCATGAAGCAACACTCAAATAATGGCAAAACGTTGTGCCAACGATAACTGGCGGTCACTCGTCAGAGAATCCAACTACATGCGACACGTGGACAATATCCGTGGCAGTAGGAAGGGCATGACGAAAGCGTTTGGGCCCACTACCACCAAGACTGCGCCGATCAATCATCAGATGGTGCTGTCATTAAGGACTGCAACAGCAAATGGACAAATGGGTTGAGCCTTTCAGGAGCTGTACTCGCAGGAAAATGTGGGAACTAATACTGCGCTAAACAATATGCAAGAGTTACCTGTCATCGAAGAACTTGATGAATTGCCCACCATAGATGAGCTGAGGAAAGCCATAGACTTCTCCAAATGTGAAAGGCCCGCAAGGAAAGGAATGGAGTAATCAAAGCTCTAGGGACTGCCCTATTTCAAACACCTCACAGGATTCTGCCTGTTGGAACGAAGAGACAGTACCTCAGGACATTGCGCGATTCCGTTATCGTAACCTCTACAAAAAAAAGGTTTGTACGTAGCGATTGCACAAACTATCGCGAATTCCCTCCTGAGTATTGTTGAAAAGGTCCTTGCACGAGTTGACCTCGGCAGATTGCAAATACTAGCAGAACGAATATATCCTGAATCACAATGTGGCTTCAGAGCTGGAAGGTCAACCATCGACATGATCTTCTCCATACGTCAACTTCTATATAGAAAAAAATGCAGAGAACAGAGACAGCCCTTGTATATTGCTTTCATCGACCTGACAAAGGCCTTTGACTTGGTCGGTAGGAGAGGTCTTTTTGCACAACTCAAGAAGATTGGTTGTCCACCAAAATTACTCATGATGATTACATACTAGTATTTTCATGAAGATATGCAAGGTATCGTCCAGTATGATGGTTCTACCTCCATTGACTTCCCATCAATCACGAGCGGAGTGAAACAGGGATGTGTGCTCGCTCCAACACTATTTGGAATTCAGTGGCGGATTTAAGGAAAAGGGCCTTGTCAGCGAAGCAACGCAATGTTGCGCTTTATAAGTGCGACTAGGGGGTGTCTGAGGTTAAGAATTTTGGAAAATTGGTCTTACAATGCGATTTGATGCATAGTTTGGATTTCAGATGAATAAACCTAACTTCTATCGCCTATCGGAAATGCTATATTATGGAATGTAGTTTTGTTTTATACCTCAAGGAAACCAGTACAAATTGTTACGCGGGCGTTTACAAATACTTGGATGGGGTGATGAAGGGTCAAACATTTTCAGGCCCCCGGGTCCAAGTGCTTGTGAACAGTTCTTAATTGATAACAAGGTGGGGGTCAGAACGAAATGTCGTACTTAAGTGCAACCAGGGGGTGTCTGAGGGGGAACGATGTGCCCCCTCAGAAGTGAAGAAATTTTGAAAATGCTATATTAATGGTGCAGTGAGAGATTTCACGTCATCCATAATTTCTGTGATATGTAGCAATTTCATATAGACAACACCTCAATATATTCCCTATCTTTTATTGGCTACAGAAGATAACTTAAAATGAAAACAAAAGGTGCGTTTGTTGTATGGCTTATAGCTTATATTTCTATAGAAAACATAGGCAACCTCTGAATTTCTATTGCGCCCTATTATATATGAAATCAGACATTTCACACTTTTCATGTACCAAAAGAGGGGCAGGGTGTTCTCAGTAAAGAGGTGTGTTCTCAGTATCCGGTATTCCTTTAAGATCTGTGACATTTTTTGATAGAAAGCTTTACACCAGTGCAAAAAATCAGAAATTGTCACCTTTTTAGCGACACACTGTTAGTTTGAAATCTCTCGATTGCACTTATATTGTAAAATGGTGATGCGATTTGATGCCATAATTTTTATCCCGATGGTCACGCGGCTATCAACCCCCTATCTGAAACGTTATATGAAATGTTGCGTTGTGTTTGTATTCAACGAAACAGTACAAATAGTGTAAAGGCAATATAGTGATTTGCTAAATCAGAAAATATTCAAAAATCTATTTTGAGTATGTTCTGCTAACCAAAGATAGAGAGTATCCTAATGACACACCCAACTGCCAGTGATTGATAAGCCCAAAAGCAACCCAATAAGGACAAGACAAAAAATCGGATTTTTAGTCAGTCTATCCGTACGGACAACTTACTGCCCCAACACGCCTAATTGAATGGTATCATATCTCGAACACCACAGGGTCATTGCCACCTTTTCTGAAAACATTTCAATTGACAAAAAATAAGTTCGGTTGTTTGGGTTGTTGAATATTGTCGAAAATTGGCCTTTGCCAGCGGTGCCAAATGACGCTACTGGTTGTTATTAATTTAACACTTGTCCTGGAATCCATACGGAACCGCACTATCTGGTGTTAATTAAACGTCAACCTTTGGTGTTAACATTTAAATTTGTAACATGTGATATTTGAGTTTTAGTTTGTTATTGTTTTGATTTATTGTAATTGTTTTTCCTCTAACAGTTAATAAGCCCCCCCAGATCAACAAAATGCTAAACTAAATGGTGCAGCAAATTGAACGTATTTCCTAAATTTCAACACCAGAAGCTAACACCCGCACAAGGTTGACACCGAGCTGGTGTTAAAATGTAGCCCCCCAGTTTCACCCAGTTTTTGCTATGTTTGCTATTGGCACAATTACACTATATCCTCCGCGACTACTCGATATCATGTGTTTTAATCCGTAAGACCGAGAACAAATGCATATTGACACAGAGCTTGATGCGAAAGGTACAAATTATGACCGTCGATTTCAAGGTTCGCCTGTATGTAAAACGCATGATAGTTTTAATGAGTTAAAAATGATTTTAAACCAGCATGAGCAGCTAGTAAATAATATAATAGTTTGAAAGGGCCCCGCCTCCGAAAGTATTAACCATGATCCATAAAAATAATGCCTGTATAACATTGAATAACTGTGGACAGTATTACAGTATCATTTTGACATTTGCATGTTTGTGTTTCCACACGTGCGCTTTATTAGTTCAATCTGTATGGCTTCTTTTTTGGATAATAGGCAATAATTTATAATAGCAAAAAGATGTCACACTTTGCGCATAGAATGAGAACTACTAAGGGTGTGCATTTGCAACTTAAAGCGAGGAAATTGCGAGTATAAACATTATCCTAAGAAAATGATTGCAATGAAGCCCATACTAATTCCCAAAGGAATTCATGGACTTTCCCGAATCAGCCAAATAAAGTCATTTATAAACATTAACCGACTATGAGACCTATCATTAAGAACAATATTTAAATTTCTGTATAATTAACGTTCAGAGTGAAAATATCGAGTGTTTGTCAAATTTTCATAATGTACAGCATGTCTCAAAAAAGTGGCACCAATCAGAAAAAAAAATGGGTTTTAATATGAAATATTTCATACTATTAAAGAAGAATGAAATACCAAGCCTTTCCAATGTGGTTGTCATCTTATTGCTTTTGTCAATCCAGAGATATTTATCAATACTGCAATAAACCAAAATCGATTTTGTGCCACTGTTATGCATGGACAGAGTTGTTTCACGCAGTTAGATGCCATGCTCACAAAAGAGATTGCAATTGATAAAAGAACAAAACCAACCAGATTAAAGTAGTAAACCCCAGGAAGTTATTTTATCGACACAAGTTTTATAGTCAACATAATCAGTTCAGCTAAAAATATATTTCTTTTCATAAATTAATAACAATACAAATATGATTGAACAAGTCAATAACTTGAGCTTTTAATTTATACAAATTGGTATCGGTTAAAATCAAGCCAGAAGGAAGGTAATTGCACAATTACAATTAAACCACTCCAAATCCAAAGAAGATAGCTTTAAAATAGTTGAACTATCTTTGTAGTAGCTAGTAGTAAAAACAAAAAGTTTTAAATCCGGTTTTGTCCTCCGGCAACCGCGGGGTGGCCGGATTCACCTCACATTCGTAGCCCAATCGACTTACCCCTCCTTCCACTTCGAACCGTATTAACCATCCCCCATCCGAACCAACGCCTCCTACTCCCTCTCCAAGTGCTTCCTCCATGTCTCTTGGTCGGCCCACTTGCTTCCTCAAACCACCCACCTCAAACTCAAAAGCCTTTTTAACACATGCCGCCTCATCCTCATCAGCAGCGCTTGCCCATACAATCTTACACCATTCGCCTTAGCCAGTCGGTCAGCCGCCCCTTCCAAAACCACATCTGCCCATCAAATCCTCAGTCTTCTTCCTAAACATCAATTTCAACACCACAAATTGCTCTCACCATTGCTCTCTGCCCTTCTCAAACTCCCCATCTCATTTTCAACTCAGGCAACATTGTCTCACTTCCATAGGCATCACTGATCTCACACAACTCCTGTACACCATCCCTTTCATCTTTAAGAGAAATCTTCTCCCAAGTAACACTCTCACCCATTCTCTAAAACTTCACCCAGCATACCTTACTCGGGCTGTCACAGCCCGACTCAATGCACCACCCGCACTAATCTCTCACCTCGGTATGTGAACTCCTTCACGGTTTCCACCTCGTCACACAACTTTCCACCTCCTTCCCCACTCCCTCAACTCCCTTCTTGACATCTTCCACACACAGTCTTGCGCCAAACTTGGGGCTCACTCTCTTCACCTTTGTGCAACTCCCATGAATCCATTTCCCACATTTCTCACACCACACCGAATTTTGCCCTCACCCTGTTTCCACATATTCCACAGGGTCCACTACCTCACTAACACTCCCCCTCCTCCCCACTCACATCAACCTTAGTATTCCCAACTGTTTACCTTCAGGCACTTTACTCTCAAATGCCTTTCTTCCACTTCCAAAACGTCTCCCTCAAACCCCTCCATTGTCTCACACATAAAACAACTCATCAGCATACAGCCCCATATCACTCATCAAGGGATACCTTTGTGCATTTACTAATTGTTGTTGAAACCAATAAAAATACGAATTTGGAAGCAAAGTATCAAGTTGTCGGTAGGACTTAACGTTTCATGATACTTCAAGACAATAAAAACTCTCCCTCCAGGTTGCTCTACGGTCATGGTTCTCTTCTATCAAACACTAGTATGTCGAATGTTATTCAATTTCTCTTAAAGCCAGAACTTAATTACTGATCATAACTTCACCATTACGTAACTGCTTCGTATCTTTTAGAGTTTCGTTATGAAGTTAACCTTTTTAAAGAATTTCTATCCTGTTACAAATGTGAATAACTTATGCTTTAACTTAGTCTTCACCGTTTTTTCACTCAACCCAGAAAGTGGCAACAAAATGATTTTGTGTTCCGCAGTAAACTGGCGTTATCTTCGATTGAAACAAACAAATGAGATGAAACCACAAAATACGGAAAATCATGATCTTTTCTCTTTTAATTGTGATGTCAAAACGACTTACTTAAATAAAAAAATGTTGAGGTATAATATTGAAAAAAAATCTGTCTTTTTGATTGTACACTTTTTTAGACAGGCTGAAGGTCTGCCTTGACTTATAACGTCATTGAACTGGAGGGGTTTAGAGGGTTTTTAGAATGCAAAGAAGGAGTCTAGATAAATACACGAAATACAACCAAACCATACCTAGCGGAATGGGGTCACTTGCCATCGACGATTACCACATCGAGAGTATATAGACAGTGCCATATTGTGAACACAGGCGCCGCAGTGAAGCAACCTCCATGTTTGGCTGGACAACAACATCGAAGTAGGGAAGTATCCACCATTGAGCTCAGCTCTGTAATAGTTACATCAGTCTAAAACCCCCATCAGTAGACTTCAAGCATCTTCAGTTCAGCCTTGGGAATTCCACCAAACCTCTTATTGGTGATTTTAACAGCCATAGTACCCAATGGGGCTACAAGGACTGACAGGCTGTCGAACAAGGACCAACACGCTGTCGAAGAATGGATAGACAATCAATGTACGTCTCCTTCATGACCCCAAGCTGCCGCCATCATTTCATAGCGCCCGTTGGAAGAGAGGTTACAACCCGATCTACAATCCTCGAAAAAAATGTTGGAACACTTTGACCGATTTAGGGAAAAGGTGACCCCCTCTCCCCCAATTCAATGTTGATCCGAGTCATTGTTGTCAACAGCTTCGCCAGGCCCCCCAACATTGATTGATGGGGAGTGGGGAAGAATTTGGTAAAAGGAAGACCTCTACTTTCTAAAGAACAATGACTTACCCAAATTCGATCTCATTTGTGAACATGGCAATGGTTCCAATATATTGCATCAAGTGTTCCAAATATTTTTTTCGATGATTGTAGCTATTGTTAGCAAAAACCAGCGGAGGGCGGCCAAGAAATCCAAATTTCAGACGCCGCCATTGGTTAAACACGTAAAAGCGAAATCTTGACGAAAAATTCTGATTTTTTTATATGTTGTCAAGGAATATTTTCTTATTCCAAAACCGTTGGATTTGAAGAATCAAGGTTATTTCTGATTTTTTTTTGGTATGAATAACGAACGAGGACGAGGTCGTATGTGGGTCATGGGTGTTGTTATGGGAACACCCATGACCGACCCACATCAAAGCACCTAAATTGGTTTGTGGTTTGCACTCAATATTGCTGTAATTTCTTTTGACATTTTTGGTGAGTTGCTATAATGAATGAGGCTTGGCCGCCACCGCCTGGCAAAAAACATAATGTGTAGCAAGAATGACATTTTCTAATCCTAGCATGAATACACATGCATTTGCATATGAATGCAAATGCGGCGTGGTATGAGATTTTGGAAGTAGGGTGGCTCATTGACTGCTGTCTTCTCGCGCTGTGTGGACGTTTTAATATCGTGTTACTCTAATATTGACTGAGTTTGGATCAATTCCCTTTTTACTGGATTGTGAATTGCTTGAGCGATATTGTGATAAGGTGATTTCTTAGCGATGAGGTGAGAGTAGAGTACATATTTATTTTTGACATTTTTTTTTTTTTTTTTTTTCGTATGTGGGTCATGGGTGTTGTTATGGGAACACCCATGACCGACCCACATCAAAGCACCTAAATTGGTTTGTGGTTTGCACTCAATATTGCTGTAATTTCTTTTGACATTTTTGGTGAGTTGCTATAATGAATGAGGCTTGGCCGCCACCGCCTGGCAAAAAACATAATGTGTAGCAAGAATGTTCTGGATCCTGTTCCACTACCTCAACATCGACCAATCGGTATCCAAGTCATTGCTGCAATAAGACCAAATGAAGTGCCTTTTAAGCGTCGCTTTAACTATAGGAAAGCAGACTGGCAAGGATATTGATGACCTGGATCAGAATGTGAAGAGGATTGCTCCAAAATCCCATAACTATGACCAATTTGCCCAACTAGTGAACAAGACTGCCCGAAGATTCATACCCAGAGGCTGTAGGCCGGAATATTATACCAAGCCTTTCCAAGGAATATGCTAGAGAATATCAAGAGTATTATTACTATGTTTGAAGCTAACCCTTTCTTTTTTCTTTCTTCCTTTTTTTCTCTTTTCTCCCTTTCTTTTTTTCCATAACATGTTCCAAATATTGTGCACTAGTCAACGAAACTTGAACACCATAAATTTTATGTTTACCAACATTTCCCCATCTTGGGCTTTTATTGTGATGTTGTTTGGTGTAACTGCAATAAGACTGCAGGATAAAATCGAACGCCTACAACTTCCATCGGCAATGGCTATATTACGGGTTCCTGTGAAAATAAGATCAAGCTATCTACGTTATAAAATTGGATGGAACATCTAGGAAAGCGAAGGAAAACCATCTTGCCCTCGCTGTCTACAAATGTATATCAGGGCTGGCCCCTGCCAATTTGTGCAATAAATTTCCACTTGTCAGGAATTCCCATTCCATAGGAACCCGCTCTAGTACTAACGGTAAAATCAAATTAGTAAAGCTGGCCCTCGAATTTGATAGGCGTTCTTTCAATATAAGGGGAGGGGGCTAAAAACTGGAATAACCTATCCAAATCAATTTTACTCCCAATACCAACCCCTGTTTCAGACTTCAAGGCAAAATACCATCACAATAAAATCATACATAGCTTTTAATATGCATGTGGCGTGTATGTGAAATTTTAGTTATTATTAAGTAAATATTGAGTAATTTAATCCTATAGATTGATATGATATTTTATTTTAATTAATTTGGACGATTTCGTATAGTTTCTATGTATCGTCGACCGCGTCACATATTGACGTATTCGACATTTTGGACTTTTAGAGAAATTTGGCATATAATTCTTGTTTATGTACTACTCTACTAATTCACCCAATTTCAGACCTCAAAGTAGCTCAATTGTAAAAATATTTTTTTTTTAATTTTTTATTATATTTTTAGAAACGTTTTAAATCGTCCACTTCACATAAACGACTATTTGTTGCGTGTATGTGAAATTTTAGTTATTATTAAGTAAATATTGAGTAATTTAATCCTATACATTGATATGATATTTTATTTTAATTAATTTGGACGATTTCGTATAGTTTCTCTGTATCGTCGACCGCGTCACATAGTGACGTATTCGACATTTTGGACTTTTAGAGAAATTTGGCATATAATTCTTGTTTATGTACTACTCTACTAATTCACCCAATTTCAGACCTCAAAGTAGCTCAATTTGTAAAATATTAATCAACTAATTATACCTATTTTGCAAAACTTTAAAATCGTCCACTTCACATAACGACGGGTATTTGTCGAAAATCTATTCTCCCAGCCCATAGCATCGCATCTTGAATTTTAAGTATTCGCCGTTTCACATAGTGATGTATTGTGCGACTGTTTTTCAGTTCCGGTAGATTTGCTATTTGGATGTTGATTAGTTGCATATACTTTCAACTTATTTTGGGGAATTTTCGACTAGGTTTTAATTGAAATATATGTTTTAATTAAACATTATGTAGTTAATAAAATAGCAAAATCTTCAAAGCCGTTTTTCTCGAAATGCGTAATTTTGCAAATACGGTCAGTAGTGAGGCGTGCCGAGTATGTTAATTATTTTTGTTTTTAAAAAATGCAGTTTTATAATGATAATCCTGGTGATTTTGTATTATAATTGCTTGTTTGTTGCATAATTGTAATTTAAAGATTGTAATTTAAGTGATGTGAGAACTAAAATTTTGTAATCCCCATAGAGTACTGTGAGTACTGTGTAAAGTTAATATTGGTCGATCAAAATGGAGCACATTTTTCGCTCATAACATCCAAACCAAACACCCATTAGCCTTGCGATTTCACAGGGTAAATGAGAAAAATAGTAGCTTTCTTCTGATACCAAATTGTGACCACTTCCGGTAAAATCTGAGGTCCCTGGGGACAAGGCTATTAGCGATGGTACCATGGCCCTTTAATAATGTAATTTAAGCAATTTTAATTGTAATGATGTTGTTTGCTGGGCCCTATGGAAGAACAGAGGACCCAGGGTAAAGAATAAATAAACAAACAACAACAAACAAAGATGACTTCAAAATCCCCATGCATAAAATAAAAATAATTTCTACACCGGGCCTAAAGTTTGAAATGAGTTACCAAGCCATGTAAAACATGCTAAAACATTAAATCAATTTAAATCCTTCTAAAATCTGAATTGCTTAAAGCGTAGATACCAATGTTATTTAGAAGTAAAACTATTGCAAAACGCTTATAATGTCTCATCTGTTATATGTATTGGGTCCGCCTATTTTGAATTTTCAGTGCCATATATCAAACATATGTGATATCATCTGAAAGCTTAGTTTATTATCTTTAATATGCTGCAAAGATCATTTACATCAGTTAGGTATAGACCGAGCTACAATCGTTTGAATCAAGTAATCGGTTTTGCGCTCTGTCCACGGATTCAAATTAAAATGAACGATATTCAGCGAAGAAAATCAGTGGCCAGAAGAAATTGGGGCTATTTATTGACTGCAGAATAAATGTGACGCCATTTAACCCCACAAAATTCAGTCACGATTTACCATTAATGTCGTCTTAACGTTTCCCCGTCCTCATCACTTCTAAAAATCAGTTGAAAATAAATTAACTACAGGAGTTGAATGGATCATACCATATGAAGGAACAGACATCGTATTGGAAATAATGTATTAAGTTTTTAATCACTGTTTTTACAGTGCATATGAAAATTAAATTCTTTGGTAAATATATCTTAAATGGAACATATATTATAAGCCTAGAAAAGTACACAGGCAGTAATAATTATAAAATAGTTTTATCTGTCTCTATGATTACTTCAACATGCATAATTAGGATTGCAGCTGCCCGTGCGTTTATGGAATGTGTACATTATATCACCGTAAACATGCGATTCCAAGGCCAAAAAGATTAAAGAGTTGAAGTACGAGGCCGTTGGCCGAGTTCTGTCAACTAAATAATCTTATCGCCGGTGTGGCAGGAGATATAGTCCCCCCATTTAGTCCATTTGCAACAGTGAAGAATATTGCATTCGATTCAGTCGATTCTTCACGCAACATTAGTTTCACGCTTGTATGGAGCCCGGCAAACAATTTGGGATTAGCTTCATCAAAACCTTTACCCTCTACGTTGCATATTGAAATATCAATATGATATGAGCAGACAAACAATTTGTTTTTAGTTTCACCAAAATCAGAGCACTCTATAAGGAACTCCACAGGGTGACCTTGAACTGTTTTAACCTATAGTCCTGAAAGTAAATGTTGTAGATTGGGCAAGCTATACTTTTTATTTATCCGTATGACTATTCAAATAAGTTGGTATCGCTTTTAAAACAATTCGATCTGTTTAATGTTTAACACCCGTACAAACCTCTGCAAATATACTAAGATGACAGCAAAAATGTAAAACATATTTTGACCTTAGATAGTCCTCTATATAAGTCGTATTCGTAACAACCCTTGTAAGAAAAAGGACAGAAACATTTATGTCGTGGACGCAAGCACGCGTATTTTCCTGCACCGCATGATACCCATTTATTTGAGAGGTTGAATCCCGCAAAATTTTGCAGTGCACTGCCTCTCCCACGATCCTCTATATCCTACCCCACCCCTCCCTTAATTTCTTCCCCTCTATCTTTCCTCTCAACTTCTCTCTCTCTCTCTTCCCCTCTCTTTCTCCTATGGCGGGCGTTAAAATTACAATCTTACCGAAAATACTCCCAAAACAAATGGCCATCGACACTATCCAGCCGATATCACCAGAACTTGCTTCAAATGAATTTGATAACGTCGGAAGAAGAACACCTAAAGCTTTCACAGTTCCACTCACTACAAAGCAAATGCCACATGTGGCGCATAAAACAACCCATGCCCTCAGTGTAATGCAATCTTGCTGGCTTGAATGTCTGTCATTATGTCCCATTGCGTTCGTAATAGTTCCAATAGATGTGATGACAGCTACATTGAGATGAGCATTACCAAAGGTACAAATGACGTCAAACACGAAGAAAATCCTGTAGTGTTATGTCTTTGCCCAACCAATCTGCCATTGTTTACCAGATACCATTGACATTTGCTTTACTGTGAAGTTGTAATTAAAACTGTCTTGCATACGAGGTGGCCGTCTATCACAGTACATATTAAGTAACAAATGCTGGGATTTTTTACGTCATCCCACACTGTAAATTGCAATATCATAAAATTCCTATAGTGCATGCATGCATTTGAACACCACGTACAGTGATGGCATATGAGTGCACTATCTATTATATCATTAATATTATTATTATTATATCTATTATAGGCCAAGTCTGTGTGTCTATCAGTCCTTACTCTCGGAGATTACATACCGTGCAGCTTTCATGTTTGGTGGATGGGTGTAACTGGGGCTGAGCCAGAACAAGTCTGCATGTCAGGGGATGCTACTAATCGTGAAAGACGGGTAATTGCCTTTCACACACTGCACAAACAAACCTCTCTATTGAAGCCTGTATAGAAGATTCTAGGGACAAGTCACCGACGCTAGTCACCGATGGCAATTCGCGCATGTATAGTACATTCGGGTGACTGACCTAAGTATACACACAACCGAATGCAGTAAATATGTGTGTACATTGTACTTGTCATGCAAACCATGCTTGCCCGCGCCCACAAACACGCTTCTGCGCATATAATTATGACAGCAATCAATACTCCCATTGCATTTCCCAGTTCAAACTTGGTTCCACTGCCGGAAAACAGCCATGCATATTTGCATTGTCACCTTATTAAAACTAAATGTCACCTTGGAATGATGACACTGTAGGTTCAGGAATGATCTAAGTAATACCGACACAGATAGTACATCTCACTAGTCACATTATTTCGCGCATAATCTACGATTTTAGGAGTACTTTTTCAACCCTCAATTTCCGGGATTGACTCATGGCGCAACGTTACTAACATAAAAGCAACACCAACACTCAACAACGGAAAGTCTTATTTAAATTCTGTTTTCAGCTTCCGATAGCCGAGACCATACCGGATTTTCCCATTATCATTGCGCATATAATTTTGATCACCTGAGGTCTAAAAAGTCTCTCAAACGTCATGAACACATAATGCAGAATTTCCAAAATCTCCCCAAGCTGTATCACTAATTTGACGTCACCATTTAGTATTGAGCGGCGCTCTTCATTTGTAAATTGTATTGGAAGAAGTGTGTACGTGCACTGCAAAGGCATGATCAGCTGGCAGTAGTTTATTGATTGCTGGTTATATTCATCCCATACATTACTTATACCACGTTTACACTAGAGAAAAGTCCAATTGAATTTGATTTTTTTTCTGAATTACGACTTGAGGAGTAGCATAAATTAAACCAAGTAATCGATTTTTACAGAGAAAGCGAATCCGCTTTAAGAAAATTGATTACTTCTGTTGACGCTCTCATTCATCGGCACCTTTGTCTCCGATGATTTCGCGCAATGGCGTAATTTGTTAATTTGTCTCATATCAAATAGTGCAAGACTTAAGCAAACAACATCATAACGTAGGATCCTGATACATATATTCCAAAAAAAGATAGAGTATTAGCATTCCGCGCAAGTGTGGGTACATTGGTAAAAGCAGACCAAGGACGTTGTCCTCTATCATTAGGCCTTGGTCTTGGAACATCTTGATATAAAATTGGATGGATTTGAGCACAATACTACAAGTAATTGATCGAGCTATGAGTTTTAAAACAATTGTGCGAGTCGCGCAGCGACGAGCACAATTTTTTTAAAACTCATAGCGAGACCAATTACTTGGGAGTATTGTGAGAAAACATTCATCCAATTTTATCATTATTTTGTTTTCAGAATCGTTTGTCCTTTATTTCATTTTGAGAATGTAAATATGCAAAACCAGACAACTGGATCCAGCTACTTGACACCCAAAAACTGACACCAGACATCCTACACTAAATATCTGACACCGACACCTGAACCTGACATCCAACATCTGACACCCAAAACTTGACACCCAACATCTGACACACAACATACACCCAAAACCTGACACTCAAACCCTGACACCCAAAACCTGACACTCAAACCCTGACACCCAACATCTGACACCTGACACCAACCTGACACCCAACATCTGACACCTGAAACTTGACAACCAACATGACACCCGACTCCTGACACCCAACACACAACACCTGACATCCAACACCCGACACTCAACATACAACACTCAATATCTGACATCAAAAACCTGACACCCGACACCCAACATGACACCCAACACCCAACCTCTGACACCCAACATTTAACACTCGCTACCTGACACCCAACACCAACACTTGACACCTTACATATTCATCTGATACTCAAAACCAATCACCCAACATCTGACACCTAACACTTGGTACCAAATGCCTGACACCTGACCTTACACCAAACCCCAGACACCTTATACCTGACACCCAACATCAGACACCAGGCATTTGACCCTGACACTCCACACTGCCTAGTTGTACACACGACACCAAGAACCAGAAAGTACTAAGAATAAAACCAGAAGACAGCAAGACAAAACTCATGATAGCCTCCCTCCAAAAAAATGGATCCTTAAACTATTTCAACCAATCAGTAGCTTCCCTCAGCCAACTGTCCAATTAATCAAAATAATTGAACAGCACAATTACTTCACTTGCTGTGACATTAGCCAATTCACTGTTTACTGGCTATTTCAACTGTGTACAAAGATATAGGATGGAAGAATGTGAAAACAAAATAATGATGTTAATTGAGGTCACCGTCAAATCTCAATCACCTGTGGAGGTAATTCACCCAGTCCACACCTGGCAAGTGAAAATCCGCATCAAGGATTTTCCTGCGGTTGTAAAATTGTATTTATAGCAGTCTCGAATTATTTCTAAATATAAATTAAATTATTTATATTATAAAATTATATTATATAATTTTGATCAAGAGCAGTAATATCAACATGCAAACAAAAAATGCAACTTCAATTTCCGTTGGATACCGTTGGTACCGGTGTAAAGAAATTGAGTGTCCCCCATGAGAGAGTGTCCTAGCTACCATAGCAACATGTACGTAATAAACCGTGACCTTGTATACGAGGCCCTTTGGGCACAGTGCTGAAACAAACGATGCATACAGCACTCAATGGCGAACACAATGACAGATGGGTGGTAGGACACTCAGTCACGCGGACACGGTAGTTTATGACACCGGTACTTATTTCACGATATCCGCAGAAGATCCAGGAGTGCAATGGTTTTGGGGTGTATAATAATTATAATAGGGCTGTTTGATATTAGAGTGTATCGGTGCGAATGGCTAAAGAGCGCATAGCTCTGTAGCCATGGCGCGTATGTTCAAGGGTATTATGTTTATGAGATACTTTGAGGTGAAGTTTTCTGGAGTTTTGAGTTATGCACAGGTAATTTAACAGAAGCATGATTGATGTGAACTTTTCGACCTTCACGTGTAAAAGTATACGAGTGACCCCCCCCCCCCCCCCCCCCCCCCGTGGAACTCGTCTACCTTTGCCTATAAGATTTCTGAGTTTTGACATGACATATCGTCGCTGGGCGGGAAAAACCTGATATGTGCATTTGACCCTCAAAAGCAAAACCTCACATGTAGTAAAAACGGTTACAGGACAAAACCTCATATGTAACATTTCGAGGAGACACCAAAAACGTAAGAATTTGATGTAATGCCATGCACTTAGGTACAGGTTTCGTTCTAAATATATTTAGTGTAATTATTTACTACAGCTTCTGAAAATAAAGTGCCAATGATTTACTATCATATTTGGCATTGAAATTCAAGCAAGAAACCGAGGTGACCAAATGCACATTGAGGTTTTAGCACTGGGGCCAACTTTTTTACATTGAGGTTTTGCATTTGACCGCTGGAGTTACATATGAGATTTCCGCACACCGAGATATTTGAAAAAATAAGAAGCTAAAAAAATTCCCTTCAACATATATAGCATCTTTACACACATGTACATTCATACAAACCAAATTAAAAGCACAGCTGAAATTCATACCTGAAATTGGAGGTAAAAACAAAGTTTGAGGGTGCGGTGTCAAATTCGGAAAACCCAATGTATTGCATGCAGGTAAGTTTGGCCTCCCAAATACACATTTTGATTCATATGTAAAAATCACCTACATGAGATCCCCCAAGACTCTTAGGAAAAAACCCCGATACAAAATCAGTTAACAGTTGCTATAATGGATCAGAATATGTAATGGATCGATGTTAGAGCATTGCGGTTCCATGCCAGTCTTTGCGTTGGATGACCAGTAACATGGTGTGATGGGTCACCAAGGCAGTAATAAGCTTATTTCATTGATGTTAAATGTTTCAATGCGTGACATGACACTGCTACATTACTGTTTCGGCTACCACTAAGGAGCATTATTTTGCTTGATTTGAATTTTGAACATGCTGAAAAACAATTAGATTAGCTTACCCGTGCTGGTAAACTGGAGATGCAAAAGACGTCATTGAAAAGTACCACACTATTACTGAGAACTGCATTGAAAATGTTCTTTACACGCCTTCAATACATTGAAAATAGGCTTTACTACAGAACCACATGTATAGTCTCTATCTTGATCGATTACGCTGTCCTGTGACAACGGAGATACAGAATGCTGCTGCTTTGCCGTATTGTAGTTATAAACGGTAACGAGATAATAGTTTTGGTATCAGGTGTCAGGTCACGTGTCAGGTATCAGGTATCAGTTTGATCTTCGGGGGCGACCGGGGCGATCCGATATATATTCAATCGGGACTATGTAAATCAAGGGCTGTACATGACCCTCTGCCCAAAGTGCTATATTTTTTCCAAAAGCCACAGTTTATTATATCTAAACAGTACAAAATTTACTTTTCCCTACTGATTCACAAAAACCGAAGTACGATGACGATAGTCGGTTGGTTTTTTTTAATGTAGGGATACGTACGTCATTTTTACCCTGAATGGGTCCCCCGAAGCAAAATATAAACCAATCAATGCCGCGACGTCATCAAATCTTATTTTTTCAAAATGCTTGTATTCCATAAAAAACTCCTTTTAATTTCAACAATTCTCTGTATATTGCTCTTTAATAATTAATATTCAATTGTCCCCGCATGAAGTGGAAAAAGATGGGTCCATAAGTCTTACAAACTGAAAAATAGCATGCTAAATCCTCTTACGTGGACTGAATGGCAGTTGGATCCCCGTTTCGTTTAGTTTTAGCAGGTTACAGCCACTTGCGCGCGCCTGCGGGGGGGTTATGCGTCTAGTAAGTTATCGGGGAAACATTCACAAGAATAGACAGAGCTTCGCAACCAGGACAACGCCGTTAGGTGGTCAGTTTAAATAAAAGCCCAACTGCGGCTGTTTATTGCAATGATCTAAAAGATAATGTTCTGAATTTCCAAGAATCTTTCTAAATAGGTTTGACTTTTTTTATTTGTAAATACAGTTCCGGACTAGGCAGTGCAGACTGGGACAAAAAACATAATTTCAGCAAGCTCTGCGGCAAATCAATAGTTGTCTATTTGAATATGCTATGGAGGCACTTGCCATGATCTTGAAAGATTGAGAATCAAATACATTGTATTGAGTTTATTGTAGGTATGGATTACAGGGCCAGCAATTAACCATAAGCCCTATCGGTTGTCCCATTACTGGTCCTAGCATATCATATCTATCACCTATTCAACTTTGACAGTTTACCCATGAACTTTAGTATTATTATTCTTAATATACTGTATTTACATTTAGTCTTGTACGATATGTTATGCGAATAAACTGAACTGAAAAAATGTTAAGAAACAAAGGTCAGTAGTAAAGATCATTAGCGGCAAACCAACACATATATAGAAATTGTAAAAGGATATGCATCCGACGCTTGTTGTCATACCTGGTACATTATGTATGACCATAAACTACTGTCGTTCACACACCGAAGTGTCGATAAGGAATCAATATTAAGCTCTGCAAAGCAGGAGTGGGTTCCATTATACTTGATCCTGTTAAACTGTGGCGAGTCCTTTGGAAGAAACCATCCATGTGTCGAAAAATTTCCCATAGTAAGCCCGCAACGCAGTGGGTTTCATTATACTGGATCCTATTAAACTGTGGTGAGTCCTTTTGGACAAACCCTCCATGTGCCGTAAAAAACGATTCAACTATAGCTTGCAAACCGCAGTGGGTTTCATTATACTGGATCCTATTAACTGTTGCGGGACCAGGCGCGTAGCCAGCCCGGGTCGTTCTGAGGGGGCAATTTTCCGGTATAGGTGCAACAAATGTCCCGATCACAAGCAAAACTTCCCGGTCGCATGGCAAAAGAATCCGAAAAATGGCTGATTAACATAAATATCAGTGTTTTATTTCCGATTTCCCTCAAAGTTTCCCAGAGGGGGCACTCTGCCCACCCCCCCCCCCTTTGCACCCACAGGCTACAACCAACTTTGGACAAACCATCCAAACTGTCGAGAACGATTCATAGATACGCAAAGCCCCTGCAAACGCAAGCGGGTTTCATTATACTAGAATTCCTTATTAAACTGTTGGTGAGTACTTTGGACAAATTATCCAAGTGTCGATTACGATTCAACATTAAGCTCTGCAAACACACTATTATGGATCGTAGTGAGGCACAAAGTGCTTACTCTATTTCAGCAAAGAATGAAAAAGTCAGCAGTATTTCTAGCTCGTTTCCTTCTATGCATATTTTCTCCGTTGTCTTGTTGTCTTTTATTAGCTTAAATATACTGCTACAAAGCGGAATATCAATGGCTGTGTGTTGGCAAGTTTAATGTCGTCGAACGTCAGTGTGGATAGCTCCGACACTTGCTCGCTCCATAAGTGCCAATGAACAGCAGAAACGGAACGTAGGTTTCCACGGTAGTGCGTTCCGTCTGTGTAGCTTGCATGTCAGAGGCCCTATGTTGATCAATGTACCCGCACACTCCACCAAAGCATATTTTCAAGCATACTTTCTTTACATAGAAAGAATTGGATCTTTGAATGTCTCGTAAACATGCAAATTTGTGGTAGTTAAGAGTCGTTCTAATTATCCAAAAATAGCGTTGCAAAAACAATGACCTTATTGGCACATCTTCACCACAAATTTGTGGTAGTTTGGTAGTTAAGAGTCGTTCTAATTTAATTCAAAATTAGGTTTCAAAACAAATACCTTTATTGCCAATCTGCATGGCAATGTCTTTATTCATAGAGGAAATTCTAACGGATTCACTGCAACCAGACTGTCCATAAATCAAAGAATGCCAGGATGTTGCTGAAACTGGACACGCAAGGACAGTGATGCTGAGGGTTCGATTTAAAAATTAAGCTGTGTTCATGAAAATGCATTTATCCTGGACTATGCAGTCTTTACTTCCCACTAGACTGCAATTGCATTCTCGCTTATAGAGAGATTTTATGACATGTTTATCTTCGGAATCATCATCCCCTCAACAGAAGCTATTAATGTTTATCAAACGGATGTAGTTCACTCTTTTCTATTCAATAATATAGTCAAAATTACCAAACGATGCTTTAAAAGGGTCTTAGGATGAATTTGAGAGGAGAAAACTATTTCTTTCCTACAAATAACTGGTTGAGAATGAATTGCAGAATTGTTGAAAAGTCTGATTCACTTTATGCTACTGGATCTTTCAAAAATTTCATTACACAATTCGAAATGAATCGTTTCCACAATTTGTACAACTTGAACGTTCTGGATTTGAGTTCGAATCAGCTATCTAAATTGAACGGGGGTACCTTCGGGGTTTAAGCAATCTGCCATATCTTCTTGTACCAAATCGCATCACATATTTGGACCCAAATTTATTTCAAGGGAATGAAGCGTTTAGAGAGTCTCTATATTGGCGACAATCGATTAGGTTCTTTACAATCCGAGTTGTTTCAAGATTTACATGAGCTTAAAGTACTCTATTTGGATGGAAATCAGATCACCTCCTTACAAACTGGTGTCTTGAAGTACATAAGTATATTGAAATCGTTGTTCTTGCGCAACAATCAACTGTTTACGCTTGCGTCTGGTAGTTTTCAGCACCTTCATAGCTTGAACAGATTACATTTAGAAAATAACCAGTAAGTAACATTACACAAAGACCTCTTCAAGTATCTGCATCATATTTATACCATTATTTTATTCAACAATAGTTTGGTAAGATTGCCTTCTGATCTATTTATTTGTAGGTAGTAATCAGATTCACGAGACAGGCACAGATATATTTAAAGAGACCCGAGATCTCTCTGTGGTCGATTTATCAGAGAATAAATTGACAAAATTACCCGATATGGAGTATTTGACCAACTGGACGTATCTCAATTTGAAAGGAAATCCTTTGACAAGTATAAAATCTTATTTTTTCTACTGAGGCTGAAACAGCAGAATTATTCGTAAATCAAGCAGAAATTTGCACATGTTACGTATCTTCAAATGTCAACTGCAAAATCACCCTATCTGACATGTGAAAGACTATTGTCTGCCAACGTATTGCAAATTTGTAAAGGAAACAAAGTACAATCTCTTCTTCTAAGCAATCTAGCCATGTCAGACTTATTCATGGGTATATACATGATCATCAGTGCATCAGCTGATATCTATTTTGGGGAATATTTCCCTATGCAAGCTGAAAACTGGCGAACCAGTGTTACCTGTAAAGTTACTGGTGCTCTTGCAATAGTATCGAGTGAAGCTTCTGTGTTCTTCGTGACATTAATTAGCATAGACAGATTAATTGGAATTAAATTTCCATACTACAATAAGAAACCTGGTGTAAAGTCAGCTGGCTTCGCAATAACATTCATATGGGTTCTTGCTCTATCCTTAGCCATAATTCCATCCATATTTATGAAGAATAACAGCAACATTTACGAAATGTCGCATGTGTGCATTGGCCTACCTCTGGCTCAAATAGAGCGATATTCTATACGAGTTTGGGAAGAGTCCATAACAGTTAACGGCATTTGGTGGCCAAAGTATATCATAAAGTCACAGACAAGGGGACACATTTTAGGAATGTACTATTCAATAGTATTGTTTCTTGGTCTAAACTCGCTGGTTATACTGGCCTGTTATATTGAAATTATCAGAGCTGTGTACACGTCATCGCGAAACGTTGGACATGATCTAGAGATGAGAAAACAGATCCGACTGACCGTCAAAGTAGCTGGCCATCGTCGCCACACGACTCATTGTTGGGTTCCAATGATATCTCTTGGCATTTTCGTGCAGGCAGGGTTGTATTCACATTGCCTTCTGCTGTATTTGAATGGCTAGTCACTTTCGTTAGACCCACATCAATTCCGCCTTCTTACCCCCTATTTACACAATTGCGGATATTCTCAACCAACGAAAGACGAAAAAGAAACGTTAACTTTGAATTGCAGCTATAGCAAAAGATACAGATGAATGCCGTATACTCATTAAATTCACATAATTGGTCTGCAGTAGGCCCTCGTGGCCTTGTGTAGCGTCTGCACATTTCTTTAACTAATTACAAAATTGATAGATGGGAGTAGGTTGGTACATGACCTCAGCGTCTTGTGCTGATGGGCAAGCCAAAGGTTATCACAGGCAGATGAGAACAGGTACAAAGTGTGCTGTATATCACTATGTGTGCCAGGCATATAGGACACAGTCATCAGCAAACAAGAAGTCACCGCTTAATCTTCGGCTCTTTGGTAACGATAGTTAATACTAATCCCAGGACAGACTTTGCAGAAGGCATCTGGAAGCATGACATGAACAGATGCTGAAAGGGACGGGTGTTAGAGCACAGCCTTACTCTACTCAATTACTTACTGGGAATTTTCAAGAGACTCATGATGATCGCTGAAACACTGCAATAATACCGTATTGGGACTGACGCAAGCATGAGATGAACATAATTATATTGAATGTGTAGCTCAAAAATACATCATAGAAAATATTTTTCTCTAGTTCGTTTACTTAAAATATTGAATTAATATAAGTAAATTGCACTCATTTTCATAAAATGCTCACAGGATGTGGTTAGTTGTTCCCAACATTTTGAGGTGAACTCGAACTCTTTGAATAGTTAGTATTTAAATTATTTCTGATTACTCAGAAATGTGAAATTAATCGTTATGTGGTACCATTGATATTAAGTAAAACAAAGTATTATCACTTTAGTTAAAACTTACAACGTATACGTAGAAACTGCTCATTTTTCCAATCCTCTGGCTATTAAGTGACACTTCGAAGTCATTTGCACTTTATATATTAAGATGCGTCTACTAATTGATTTGAGTCTTGGTATTTAGATACTGAGAAGGAAAATTATAATTGAAATTAAATTAATCACAAATAATCCTTTTAAGTAAAAAAAATACTTGAGGAAGGTTATTTGTGGAATGAAAGTGCTATGTTATTATGACAAAATCACAAAATAGTAACGATTTTGTAAATTAGAATTGGGATCCCAATTGCGACTTAACGGCAGAGCTGGAAATGCTACCGTTTATGTACGTCCATGATGAATGTGCCAACTGAGGAAAATAAACCTCTAACTGGTTGACCTGAACTAAAAACAACTAAGGATGAGCGTCGACACGTACATGGCGCTATTTTCCCGGCTATTCACATTGGAAGGCCGTTTCCAGCAGCCGTTGTATTATTATGGGGATCCCGATAATAATTATGCTAGTACAAAATTCTTCGTTTGTGACACATGACATCGGCTAACCATTCACAGGTATAGTTACTAGCCAGTTACCAATCAATGTCGTTAAATATCTCCACATTTATGGAAAATTGGGGGGTGGGCCGCTCTTCAAAAAAAGTGGCTAATATGCTTTTAATTTTAAAATACATATATACTGGAAGAAAATGCTTATATGGCGCTGCCACATCGAGATCGTAGCGCTTGAAAAAATACAAAGAGATAACAAAAAATCACACAAAATATATACAAGAAATACAACACAAACAAAGAATTAAGTTAGTTACAGCAAGAAGTTGTAAAACGAGTAGGTTTTACTAGATTTTGCGTTGTGTAAGATTACGTTGTAATATTCGTACGTTTCGGTTAACAAAGTTTTTCATAGGCCCCTCGTAGAAAAAAAACCAGTTTGCCACTGCAGAGGAATGGTTCATTCCACAGTGTTTACCGTAGCAACGCATCTTATGCGCCAATCGTATGCTTGCATTTGTCCATCTTGTGTTGGCTTTGTGATAGATTGTCTTGCATATCCTAGCTCAATCGCCTCTGCGGAGAAAGGACACTTATCTGTGGGAGAGACAAAATTCTTTCCGTTCATCGTGCGTTCGTGGGGCATTGGTTGCGTCCTTTTTGCAACATCAGATTAACTTTAAAGATATTTATCTGGAAGATTTTATGTTGCAAACGACGCAATAGGGTTCCTATATTTGCGATTGATGTTATTTTTCACCGTTGTTGATAAGCGTCTTCTATGTAATGATCCTGTACCTGAGTTTTACGGAGGGCATTACATCTTTATAAGTTGCTTCAACCGCAAAATAATTAGTCACTGGAAGATAGTGATTTGAAGTAATTTTTGACTACTCAACGGACCGGATGTCATCTTCGACAGAATTGGAGTTCTTTGGGTAGACCTAGCCAGGCGACTCATGATAAATTAAACCTTGCTAGTAAAGAAACGTTCAAAACCAGTCACCTAGAGGATTCTTTTCGTCTGTACTTTTTTCAAGAGGAATTCATGCAGGTACTGACCTTTCTTAATTTGTTCTTAATGGCATCCTGTAAGTTAACCGCTTGTGGTTCGTCACCACATTCAACCTGTTGTTTCGGGACCCGGGCCCGGTATTGATGTTAACCAGTATATGTAGTGGTCGGCGGTTGTTAGTCCTAAGCTGAGAATACAGTTCAAAAAGCTTCAAAAGCGTCATGATACGGTTCTTTTTTTGCCTATCCACACTAATTCATTCATCCAGACTGATAACGAGGAAGTGTTGAAGGTATTATTTCCAGCATATGAACGTTAGTGATGTTTTTAGTGGCACATTCTTCATAGTACGTAGTTTTTTACATAAATTTTAATTGCGTGATCTGTTCGGCCTTGTAAATTAATTACTGTGCAATTGAACCTAGGCAATTAATCAATTGTTAGTTACGGGAACTCGATTGCATTCTATATTAATGGGTTGTTTTATTCGTACAAGCTTGATGATTTCATTCATCTAACTCTATTCAGAAGTGGTTTTCGGTGGCTCAACGATGGTTAACAGTTGCTTTTTGTCCATTAGGTAAGTTGCACATAATAGTGTTTCCAGAAATTTATCGCATGCTAAGTCTTTTTATAAGTATGATTCCTCCATGTCGCATTCAGTTGCAGTCATTCGTTTTTTTTTTTTTTTTTTTTTTTTTTCATTATTCCCATTATGTCTTTATAATTTCATTGTGAAAAACAAATTGCCTTCATTAGGGTACAGTTTTTAATTTAACATTGGCGTGCTGCCTTGTTGGTTTACAATACATTTTAAGCATTGTCAGTATTTCGTTTTTATATTTTTGGACCCGCTACTCAGCTATCGAAACCACTTTTCATCATCAAATTCGTACAGTACTCTTTGGGCTATGGTTTTACAGTCAATTACCGCTTCAGATGTATGGTACGCCGGATTCAATGGAGTTTGATTACAAGTGGTTGGTAATGTCCCTTTCCTTGAAACTGAAAAAAATTTTATCTTATGTGAATGACGGTACATAAACATGCATTGAAATTCGGGTAGGAAACTACCATATGTATGTGTTTTTTTAAATGCATTTATCTAATATTGCATGTTTTTTCCGCAAATTACCTTAATTATGGGAAATCTTTTTATTTGGTTTTAAAAAGAGAAAAAAGTCCATTGTTTTTCTTCAAACAGGTGCCATAGAACCTGTGTCCATGTGTAAGAGTGTCATACCACCCATTGTCCCAATGTGTGTTTTACCATTGAGTGCTGGATGCGTCACCGTGTTCAGCACGTACCATTTGGCCTCGTCTACAAGGTTAGGTTACGGTTTTTATTCCGATACATGTTGCTATGGTAATAGGACCACTCTTTTCATGGGTGACACTCAGTTTTTCTTTACACCGATGTGTTCATAGTCCCTTGGGAGGCCAAATGTGCGGGGGTCCATAACGTCAACCGCGGTAAGGCATGAAATCTATAATGTGGCGCTAAGGGCATTTTCTTTACCGCACTGCTACGTGGTTTGCGAGCTGTAAAAATATCTATAAAACTATACACCGGGTAAGACTTTTACGAGGTTTTCATATCAACAGTTTATAATAACAATAATAACAATACAGTGCTTATAGAGCAGTTTACACCGAAAGTCTCGAAGCGCTATAGTAGAAACATAAATACTAACATGTGTACATAAAGCCCAGGTGAAAAGGCATGAAATAATAAAATACACACATCACCAAATGCTATAGTAATTTGAGAGTTTTTAAAGAGATTAAAAGGGACCAAAAGTATGTGATTCTCTATGATGAGGTACATGTTCCAAAGCACTGTTTTCACATGTTAAGGCTACGATTGATTGATGGTGTGGGGTTTGCACCGTTTGCTACATTGTAAAGGTTCACATTATGCGAAGTAGCAACCAGGCCTAATTTTTGCCGTTCATGTGTCTTGATTTTTGTATTCAAAAGGTGTTGTACGTGTTTTTATTGTTTTATGGATTCGGTCACCATCACATCGCATTACGTCTTATGCCTTTTGTTTTTTCTAGCCTTCATTTTCTCCCACCCCTTTTAGTTTTGGTACTTTTACTCGCATTTTTCGCGCACTCAAAATCTCTTGGGTTCTTATTTTTTTTTTAGGTTTTTTCTAACACCGTGTTTGGAAGGTTTATTCTAACGCGGATGCCTTCACTTGCATGATAAACATTGAGTGACTGGGGTCGTTGATGCTGTTCAGTCAGGTTTTTTCATTTTATCTTTAAAATTACTACTTAGGATGTAGAATCCAACATCATATTCATTATTTGTTTCAGTTACATCATCTGTAGGGTTAACTCCCGTTGAATGAAAAAAAAAAAAAAAGATTATTGCTTGCACTGATTCCGTGGTAAATTCATATCCAAGGTGTATGGTCATCTCAAATTTGGCGTGTTTTTGTTCCCCTTTTCATTTTGTTCGTTTCACATCCATCTATCTCAAGGCATGGCATGCTCGGTTTTGATAAGCTAATCAAACAGGGGAAGGACAATTCAGTTGGATGATGGTGGTATGGTACCATTAAATAGGTGCCAGATATGAATAATCCAACCATCAAATTTATTATCCAAATGCAATATACAGAGTAATTAGCAATACATAGGGTAAATAGGCAGTAATTAGGTAATATGTAGCAATGAGTGAAGTTTAATTAACATGGCAAGTGACAATGAAGTATATACACTAGGCTATATAAATGCAAGAATGATGCAATGAGGACACTGCTAAACGCCAGCGCATAAGGTGCAGTGACCTCTTCATAAAACTTACATATGAATAAATTTTGACGTAGGCAAAATTAACATATAGATAGAACAACAAGGACAACAAGAACAATAGATGTGTTATGTAGAAAATAGAGTGGGCAGACATTTTTAGCAATGGCTGCAAACCACGTTAATCGCTTTGCACGTCCATGATTAATTATTTACATTATTACAATTAAGCAACATATACTGACACGTGTCGCATGGATTTGCGGCTCAACGCTAAAATATTTTAGTCGGATATATAGGCCTATTAATAATGGTCTAGGGCTTTCTTTTCATGGTATGGTAAAGGATGGGAAAGTGATGTCATGATCTGTCTTTGACATTTCATAAAATGGCTCTCACGGACATCATTCTTGGGAAATGCGTACTATCTCAGTCATATTCACATAATTCTCCAGCCTTGTCACTCCATATATATATGCTGGCGTTCACCATTTTGCTCGTTTCCTTGTCTGGGGGGGGGGGGGATTAGGCAAGGTACTGCCGAAGAATGTTCAGTTTAACTTGGTGGCGTTAGATGGATTATTTTTCTTATTGCTTATAACAATAGCCAACGTCAGGCTTATTTTATGAATAGAATTCAGTTGAGGATATTATTTTATTTTGGAAGATATATCATAAAAGGTAATTGTTCAGATAAGAACATGTACATTTCATGATGCATTCACAAGCTAAAATTCAATTCCAGACTTTGATATTTCATAAAATACCAATTGGGTCTAGCGGAGGGCGGTTTACCCAGGCAGGCTTCGGGATTTCCAGCCGTGCTGCTTTAAATGTATGCCCAATATTGTTTTCACCTCTAGGGCACGGTTACCCAGGGGGGGCTACGGAATTTTCCCTGCTTGTTACAAATAGAAAAGATGCATCTAATCCTAGTATATGATAAATACAAACATCTAAAACAATTCCCAGCGTTCATATTTCATAATAAAATTGAGTCTAGGGCAGGTTCTACCCAGGCAGGCCTCGGGATTTCCCAGCCGTGCTGCTTACATGTATTGCCAATATTGTACACCTCCAGGGCACGGTTACCCGGAGGGGCTACGGAATTTTCCTTGCTATGTCTCGTGTGGTAAATACACAAAATTGCATCTAATCCTAGTATATGACTTATACAGGGGTTAGTAGGAGTGTAGAACTTTCAGCTCCTGATGCTATATGTACATGTATTCTATCGCTTGCATAATGAGTTTGGAATAAACTCTCTCCTCAGTGGATTGAACTGCACTGCAATTTTTGGTAGTCCATATCTCACTTTCTCTGTCGGGGGGCAACTGTTGTTAACAAATTACCGTAAAATTTACAGTATACTGTAAAAATTAATGTAATCAAAAACGCTTAAAAAACATATATATTTGTTGCGTTATTACAGAGATTGTGAATGTGTGGAGAATAAAAAAGCACTGACGAACACGCTAACTTAGTAGGCCTATCCACAATTTTTTTACATTGCATATACTGTAAAATTTACAGTTTGTTGTAAAATGTATTACATCAAACTGTAAAATAAACAGTAAATTTGAATGAAAACCTGTAAAAGCTATATTTATACGGGGTTTTGTTGGCAGAATTGCTGCCAGTATTTTCCTGTAATATTTACAGTATTTTTCCATGTATATTTTAGTATACTTAATGGTATAATTGAAAAATTCATAGTAGTGTATAAGGATGTTGTTACTCATTATAAAATTTCGAAATAACGTCTTCACTTTGAATTTGTCATAATAGGCCTGGAAAATTGGACATAAAATTTACAGTATTTTCCTGTATTTCCAAATTACAGCCAAATACTGTAATTTTTAAAGCTTTTTTACAGTATTTTCCTGTAAATTGCACTGTAATTTTTTACAGTGTACTCAAATAAATGAAGCTGAACCTATATAATTTTGACAATTTTGAGCCACTTTTATTGATGTAATTTTGACAAACTTAAATTATGAAAATCGTGGAATTGAATATTTATGATTAATCATGTTTAAGCCATGAGTTAATGTTTGCTTTACGTTAACAACTTATTGTATCTTTTCATATTTATTGCATTTATATGAGTAGCCTTAAATCACAAACATTGAGAAACCACAACAAAAAACATATATTTAAGTAAAAATAATTTGACCAGGGTTATCTTCACTCGTATCTTATAATATGTACGTAATATCAAATTTCTACAAGTATTTGTTTTACGTCTGTGACAAGTAGATACGACATAAATTATTTATTGGTATTGATTATTTGATAATATTTAGATTATTGATGTTATTTAAGTAGTATATATGCAACAAATATTAACTCAACAAAAGCACTTAAAAGTAATGTAATATGCAATTATTCGTCTTCTAATTCTCGTCCTTTCACCACTATTTAATAATTGTGATATCTTTTGTCAGTTGACTCAAATAAATCAAATCATTTCACTTCATTTAAAGTTTCCGCTGCCGCGTACATAGTATATCTTCTTATCGTGTCCAAACACTGTGGTTCTCAAACACGATCCAGCCAGAGATGGGCACAACGTCCGGCTGCCCCACCGAATTCCGCAAGGTCCCCGCTTGTGCACCGTTGCTCCAGCAGTGGGCAGACCAAGAGGTGCCCCACCGTCTGTGGCGCTGTTCCACAACCACAGGTAGCATCCCGGTCCGCTTCCAGACAGCCCCACTCCTGCAAGGAAACCCCAGATCGGCCAGCCCTGGTTCTCAATCCATTGAGGCATCGCCACTCAGCCCACGAGGAGCCAGCCCCAGGTGGGAGACGCCCACCAGGTTCAACACCGATAGATGCCACTCGGCTGACGGCAAGTCCCTCCCTCCACAAGGCGACCCTCCCCACATCCCCAGAGACTGTCTCAAGAGGCCGGACTCTGCCCAAGAAACTCTCTCTAGATTTAAGGCGGCCGGCAGCAGGCATCTGTCCAGACATAGGGTGCCCCACACTGGACACTTGGCAGCCACGCCCCTGCATGCTCGCCACGCCACGACGGACGTCTGGTGGAGCAACCCCTGCTAGGATGCACAAGTTTTCCGTTGGTGCTGGACGGAGGCATCCTGTGACAAGCCGGCAGGAGGCATTTAACGCTGGACCAAGCCTCTCGGCACGGGCCGATCCCTCCCACACAGGGCAGGCACACTCTGCACATGAGCAGCACAGGGCAAGCGCCGTCGATCTTAGGGTAAGTGGGCGAGCACCCCATCTGGTGCCAGCGAGTTTGTTCAAGATGTTATTGCGTGAACATACTTCACTCCCCGTCCTCCCAATGTGGGCCCCATAAGAGAGAGTGCGGTCCAAGGTGACTCCCTGGCAGACAGGGCCACCACAGTGCTCCAGGGGAGTTCCAGACCAGGTAACTCCAAGCTGACGTCTGGCTCCACGGCTGCGCAGATGGAAAGCACACACCCGTGTCCCAGATGGACCCGCACGCAGGTGGCCTTCCTCACAACAAGGAGCGAGTCCATCCAAAGCCCCGGAGAGCCTCTCCTCAACAACCGCGAAGTCGGCATCCCGTGCGCCAATTCCAAGACCGTCTGCACAAACAAAACAAAAACGACATATACGATATACATAGTATATGTAACGCCAACAAACACATATTTTTATGTAATTTAAAAATATAAAAATGTATTTTTTAGTATCATTAACGTCACTTACTATACATTTTCTTGAGTGTAAATCTTGGGATCGAGTCCTGCAGATCTCCTTACCTGAGTTGGTCTCCAGGGGTCCGTTCGCGAACCTCATGCGTAACCCTACGTGTATACTAACTCATGCGTAATGTCCTACATAAGGGTGCTCCTTTGTTCTCTACATACCATTTACACAGTGCTTTGGATAAGTTGATCCACTCGGGCATGACATAGTATGCACGTAGATTTACGACTGAGTTTCGCGGACGAACCCCAGGTTATCAAATTGGACACTATTTGCTCTTTGTTCCTCCTACTATGCTCATTAGGCAGTTAGCACATCACCTACAAATAATTTTCGTTCTACTTGTGATTCTTTTTTCGGTTTTGTAATGTTTCTCCAAAGTTTGTTTATAAGCAAATATGTGATATGTCTAATAATATGTCTGCAGGATTTGATGCTTTCAGTGTAAAACTTCTAAAGCTGGCTGCTCCTTATAGAAGCAATTCTCTTTTATTTGCAACCTTTCCCTCACTAACAAATCGGTTTTCCGGCAGAATGAAAAACCATCCAAAGTTACCCCTTATTATAAAACTGTGACAAGTCAGACGTGGGGAACTATCGACCTCTTTCGTTCTGCCACTTATTTCTAAATCATCGAAAGAGCTGTTCACAGGAATTGCATTCGTACCTGGGTTGTTCAACTGCCTTCTCTCTGATCCAAATCAGGTTTTCGTGTTAATCATGCCACAGCTAAGCTCAATACTACTTTGCTTTTGATGTACAGGATTTTATTTTGAAAATATGGAGACTGTGGACCTGTGTTACAAACCATGTTCTCTTCTCATTGATAACTTTCACAAATGTATTACTGGTCCGCACTTACAATGGTCGATCCAATCTAGGTGACAGACTCATCCAGTCAACATTAATTCTACTCTTGCTGACTTCAAACATATATATCACTTGAATTCCCAGGCTCTATACTTGCCTCTTCTTTTTGTTTTTTTGTCAATACGGACAAATAGTGTTAACTGTAAGTGTACTATGTATGCTGATGATACAACACTTCTTTTGGTACATCACCAACCCCACACCTTGAAATTTGCCCGCTTACATAGTATTAATGTTAACGCCAACAAACACATATTTTTATATATTTAAAAATTAAAAATGGTAATTTTAGTATCATTAACGTCACTTACCATACATTTTCTTGAGTGTAAATCCTTTGGGATCGAGTCCTGCAGATCTCCTTACCTGAGTTGGGTCTCAGTTATCAATTGGAACTATTTGCTCTTGGTTCCTCCTACTATGCTCATTAGGCAGTAGCACATCCTACAAATAATTTTCAATTCTCCTTGTGATCTTTTTTTCGGTTTTAATGTTTTCTTCTCCAATTGTTTATAAGCAAATATGTTATATGTCTAATAATATGTCTGCAGGATTTGATGCTTTTCAGTGTAACACGTCTAAGCGGCTGCTCATTATATAGCACAATTCTCTTTATTGCAACTTTTTCCCTGCATCAGAAAAATCGTTTCCGGCAGAATGAAAACAAAGCCAAAGTTTACCCCTATATTTAAAAAAACTTTGTGGACAATTCAGACTTGGGGAACTATCGCCCTATTTCCGTTCTGCCACTTATTTCTAAATCATCGAAAAAGCTGTTCACAATCATTGATTCCTACCTGTTGCCAACGCCTTCTCTCTGATTACCATCGTTTTTCGTGTTAATCATGCCACAGCTAAGCTCAGCTACTACTTTGCTTGATGTACAGGGATTTTATTTTGAAAAATATGGATGACTGTGACTGTGTTAACCATTCGCTTCCATTGATAACTTTTCACAAAATGGTATATTGGTCCTGCACTTACATGGTCGCTCCAATCTCATGCAGAACTTCCAGTCAACATTAATTCGACTACTTCTTGCTGACGTCAAACATATATATCACATTGGAAATTTCCCCAAGGCTCTATACTTGGTCCTCTCTTTTTATTTTTTTTGTCATATCTTGCAAAGATGTTAACTGTAACTTACAAGTATGTGATGATATCAAACAGCTTCCTTTTGTAATCAGACCCCAACACACTCTTGAATTTTAACTTCAAATCGAATTTTAATCAATTCTAAATGGTTGATGATAACACACTCAAGAGTTATTGGCAAAGGGACTTGGTAACGCTGTTCAAAATAGAAACTAAGGTTAATGAACAAGGGGATGATGATAAGGACCAGGAAATCAGCGGGGCCATGGACGGGATAGCTGAATGAGAACAATGTGATGATGAGTATTTAAGAGTGAAGATTAGTGAATCAAGGATGGGGCCAAGAAGAAAGAAACCTAAAAAATGGAATTCAATAACACAACAAGCAATATATAACATAACAAGCATAATATAATATGATTAACAAAAAGTAACAATAAAATCAAAGCCTACATAAAAAAAAATGTTAATAATGAAGTGATAAAGCATGGTAGAAAGTACAGATAAACCTGAAAATAGAGCTGCAAAAATGTGGTTACTATGAGTTAAATGAGGGACCTAACGTTCCCTTCTGGCTTTTGAGGACCTGGGGTGGATGGTGATTAGAACGCTTCATCCACACATTTTCTCGCTAAACGACAGTGTCGGGCGGTTGCCAAGAGATTCGCTCCCCTGTAAAGTCATATCAGAAACAGTATGGTTAGGTACGTTGAAGTGCTGACCCCCCGTGTTTCCAACTCTGGTTGGTTGTTACTGTGACCTTATGGCCATATAGCGTCTCTTCAGAAAGGAGTCTTAGTTTCCCCAACATACCTGGACTCCATACGCTACAAGAATAAGATAAATGACATATATAATGACTGTATATGGTTCTTACAGACGATACATCTCTAGTCCTGTGCACTTGAGTACCTATGCTTGTGTAGAAGAATGGGGGACTGAAGCCCTCACAGTTTTCCACGTAGATTGCGGGGACGTCCGTAGGTCAAGATGGGAGTGTCAAGAACAGCACGGCGAAGGCTATCTTAAGTGTGAAGAATCATGATGTTAGTGTTGTAATAGCGCAGGGCAGGAAGACTGGGATGAAAATGTAGAAGTAATCCTGTTTCTGGGTTTCTCTGCACGAGCTGTAGTCCTGGGTGTGAGTAAGGCTCTCTGGGATGGCTTGTTTACTACTCTGCTGGAGCGTGTGTCCTCTGCCCCTAGGTGTTTTCCTTCAAATTCACTGGAATGGTATAGAAGGTAGAATCAATTAGAACATATTCAAGAAGGTCTACCTGGAATTAATTTGTACTTCAGAATTGTCTGGTATTTTGGAATAATTTTTAATTACCTTCTTCTCCCATTCTCTAATCTTAAAGTGCGCTGATTTCATTCCTTTTAAGTCTTTGTCGATTCCTTATAGAAGCAAACTTTTGCCAGGTTGTATACCTTGTCGTTATTGGGGAGTGGTTTCATCACCCAGAACCAAACTATTGCGCATAATGCAATAATGCCGTAAATCCCCAAAGCCCACAAGAAAGACTTTTAATGTATTTTCTTTATTTCGGATAGTCCCAAAACCGGTAAAAAAAAGACCCAATAGCCTTGATGACGTTTGCGATTTAACCCATCTTTTTCTTGCTACATGGGGATCACTTACTTCCTTCACTAAAATATAAAAAATATGTAAACTAGAACAGCTCTATCCCAAATGAAAGAGTGCACATTATTTAGAAAACTTAAGATGAACTCTTCGATTTACATTGAAAGACGGATACTGCATTTCTTCCACTTTTCTCAAAGCGCAATCCCAAAAATCACATTTTTATTATCGGCTATTGAAGTTTTCGAAGATTTTTAATTATATAAAAAAGATTGACATGTCTAAGGAACTGACTGATGTGACAATTATCAACGGCCGAACATACTTACTTATCATTTCGGGTGAGGGGCTTCATTTTTTGCTCTCAAATGAATAGTCTAGCCATTGGAAGAATAGGAGATACATTTTACACATAAAAATAACATACTCAAAACAGATAGGTACTTTAATAATAGGTTAAAGACATCCACGTAATATGTATGTTAACTTTTGTTTTCCATTACTTTAACAAATGTGTATAGTGCATGAATATCAGGTACTCGTACTCATTGATATTATTAAAACCACAAAGGTCACATACCGGTCCAACTTGGTGCATGCTCTGAAACATACATGCGCACGGCGTGCGTTTTCTTCTATTAATAACTTTCCGTGTCTGCCTGAATTAAAAACGTCGCCGGCGACGTTTATTATAAATTTTCTTTTTACCCAAAGGATACTGATTTGGTCTAAGTTATTTCAGTTGATGGTTAATGTATATAAAACCTCAATTTTGATAAAAAAAATAAAAAAAATATCGATTTTTGAAAATCTTGAGGGCGCACTATTTTTCGAATATGCCCGTGTCTCTTTTAAATCCGCGTTGGTTTTGTATTATCTGCAAGAACTATTTCCGTCGACAGATCTATATTTTCAATATGAATTTAATATTACCCTTCCAATATATCTTTTTCATATATCCAGAGCTGAACCTTTAATCAACAGAGTGTAACAATCTCTATAAAGAGTGACACTTCCCATTTTTACTAAGAAACCTATAGTCTTCCGATAACCAAGTATATTGGAGCCCATCGCACAACAAGGTTTTTTATTCAATATTGAATTCAAGACACTAATTCTTACATCCCCTACAATGATGCAAACCCTAACAGAACTACCAATGTATTAATACCGTTTGAATATTAAACTCTGCAAATACCAGTAGGGGAGTTCATTATACTTCTTCCATTCATACTACTGTGGCTAGGCCTTTCAAGAACAAGATTGTAAGCTATTTCAGCAAAGATGAGAGCCAGTAAATCTCAGATCGGTTTTACTGCAAGTTTTAATACCGTTGTTTTGTTGTCTTGTTACCCTTGACTCTTCTGCTAAAAGCAGAACAACCATGCTGTATTGGCACACGTTTCACTGTCCGTCGAATATCGGGGCGTGGACAAGCTCCGACCTTGCTATACTACCCTGAACAACAACAAAATGGAACGGTTATTTTCCACGGGAGTGCGTATTCCGTCTGTGTAGTTTGCATATTAGAGTCCCTCTTGATTCCTCCATGCTACTGCACCTCCACGAGTAATGTTTAAGAACATACTTTCTTTACATAGAACGATTGGAATCTTTGAATGTCTGCAAAAACAATTCTGGTAGTTAAGAATCGGTCTAGCTTTTGTAAAATAGGTTTTAAAAACAAAGAGCTCATTGTACATTTCATGGCCATGCCTCTGTATTCATAGAGAAATTCTATCCGATTCACTGTCCAACGGATTGTCCAGAAAATCAGACTACCAGGTTGCTGCTGAATTTCTGAACACGCAAGCTGTTTGGCGGAAGGTTACAATTTCAATAAGCCCTGTTCTCATGAAATGCGATATCCTTGAATATGTAATCTTATTTCCACCAGACCTGCGAATCCATTCTCCACTTACCGAGAGCATTGTTATGACCTGTTTGGCTTTGGACTTCATCTTATCATCAGAAAGCTCTAATTGTTTTACAAATTGATGTAGTATTCTTTATCTTACTTACAATACGATAGTCAAGATATACCAACGATGCTTTAAAGGTTTAGATAAGTTGATACACTTATTTCTTTCCCACCTTACATGGTTGAAATTAAATCAGGAATTGTTTGCAATCTGATTTTTTTAAATTCTCTAGATCTTTCAAACAATTACATTAATCATTTGAAAAATGGATCATTTGAGGGTTTTAGAAATCTTAAATCACTAAGGCTCTGGAGTAATCGCCTGACCCAGATAGATGCAACTTTGCTTCAGGGCTTGTCTGACTTGAAAGAGCTCATTCTAGGATTCAATGCCTTGACTGTATTGCCAGTTGATTCGTTTTACAATTTGTACAATTTGACCATCCTGTATCTGGCACACAATGACATCATACATTTGGACCCAAATGTATTTCAAGGAATGAGAAGACTAAAGATGCTCCATATTGGCTCCAATCGACTAGGTTCTTTGCAATCCGAGCTGTTTCGAGATTTACATGATCTCAAAGAGCTCTATTTATATGGAAATCAGATCACCTCCTTGGAAATTGGTGTCTTGAAGTACATGGGCAAGTTGGAATTGTTGTACTTGGGCGTCAATCAATTGCGTAGTATTGAAGCTGGTAGTTTCCAACACCTTTATAACTTGAACAAATTATTTTTAGAAAATAACCAGTTGGTAATATTACACAAAGACCTTTTCAAGTTTCTGCATCATATTTATGCGATTGTTTTATTCAACAATAATTTGATAAGATTGTCTTCATATCTTTTCCAGGGATTGCATTCTTTGACCCTCTTATTGGTAGGTAGTAATCAGATACATGAGATTGGCAAAGATATATTTAAAGATACCCGAAATCTCTCAGTAGTGGATTTATCTGAGAATAAATTGAAAACATTTCCCAATATTAAATATTTGAGAAACTGGACATATCTAAATTTGAAAGGAAACCCTTTGACAAAAATGAAATCTTATTTTCTACTGAAGCTAAAACAGCAGAATTATTCGTAAATCAAGCAGAAATTTGCACATGTTACGTATCTCCCAATGTCAACTGCACTGCATTGGTAGCAAGGTCACCATATCTGACTTGTGAAAGACTATTGTCTGCCAACGTATTGCAAATTTGTATGTGGATCATAGGTTTCAATGCGTTGTGTGGCAATATATTTGTCCTGTTGTGGAGGAAAAACCATGACAGAAGAAACCAAGTACAATCTCTTCTCTTAAGCAATCTAGCCATATCAGACTTACTCATGGGTATATACATGATCATCATTGCATCAGCTGATATCTATTTTGGGGGATATTTCCCTATGCAAGCTGAAAACTGGCGAACCAGTGTTACCTGTAAAGTTACTGGGGCTCTTTCAATAGTATCGAGTGAAGCTTCTGTGTTCTTCGTGACATTAATCAGCATAGACAGATTAATTGGAATTAAATTTCCATACTACAATAAGAAACTTGGTGTAAAGTCAGCTGGCTTCGCTATAACATTCTTATGGGTTATTGCTCTATTCTTAGCCGTAATTCCATCCATATTTATGAAGAATAACAGCAACTTTTACGAAATGTCGCATGTGTGCATTGGCCTACCTCTGGCTCAAATAGAGCGATATTCTATACGAGTTTGGGAAGAGTCCATAACAGTTAACGGCATGTGGTGGCCAAAGTATATCATAAAGTCACAGACAAGGGGACACATTTTAGGAATGTACTATTCCATAGTTTTGTTTCTTGGTCTGAACTCGCTGTGTTATCTTGTTATACTGGCCTGTTATATTGAAATTATCAGAGCTGTGTACACGTCATCACGAAACGTTGGACATGATCTGGAGATGACAAAACAGATCCGACTGACCGTCAAAGTAGCGGCCATCGTAGCCACAGACTTCATTTGTTGGTTTCCAATTATATCTCTTGGCATTTTCGTGCAGGCAGGTGTATTCACATTGCCTTCTGCTGTAATTGAATGGCTAGTCACTTTCGTTCTACCCATAAACTCCGCTATTAACCCATACTTGTACACAATTGCGGATATACTCAACCAACGAAAGACGAAAAAGAAACGTTAACTTTTGAATTGCAGCTATAGCAAAAAATATAGATGAATACACATAGAACATCATTACATTCCCAATAGTTAGGCCTGCAGTAGGCCCACGTGACCTTGAATAAGGATTGCATATTTTTTTTATGATAGCTTCTGAAAGATGGTTTCACATATGGCTTCTCAGGAGCAGGTTGGTACATGACTTTAGTCTTCTTTGTGCTGATGATCAAACCAAAGGTGTCACAGGCAGATGTGCTGCATATCACTATGTGTGCCAGCAGATAGGGCACAGTCATCAGCATCAGCTCCTTTGGTAACGATATTGATACTAATCCCAGGACAGCTTTGCAGAAGGCATCTTGAAGCTTGGCACTAAACATGATGCTGAAGAGGACTGGTGCTTGACCACGTCCTTCCTTTACTCCATTAGTTACTTGGAATTTGTCACAAGACTCAAGAATCCTGAACACTTCTGAACATACCGTCGTAGAACTGACGCACCATTGAAATGAACATACTTATATGTGTAGCTCAGAATATATTATAGAAAATACTTATCTTTCTCTAGTTGTGTTTACTTAAATATCTATCATAATTAATATAAGTAATTGCACTCATTTCAATTAAGAACTCACAGGATGTGAGTTAGCTGTTCATATATTTTTGAGTGAACTCGAACTATTTGCATTAGTATTATTTAAATTATTTGCCTGATTTACTAAATATGTATAATATTTATACTGTGTATGTGGCAATATTTGATGTTAAAAAAGTACTGGGAGACTCACGGATGAAAATATGATATTATACTTTGTATGTGCACTCTCTGTGAGAACACATACAATAATGTCACCATGTGGAAAGTATACTATTGTACTATGTGCCTTTCTGCTCCTGTTCTGAAAATACAATATATTTTGGACAGAATCAGTGTCTTTATTTTGTTATAATATGATGTATCTACTCTACTATTGCTACAATATACTTACAGACTCACTGCTTTTAAAGTATATTATTATACTATATAGGTGCCCTCTGTAGTGAAAATGTGGAAGATATAACTTTGAAAGACCTACTTTATGGAAAGACCATTGGTTCTTATCTCTGTGAATTAGGAATGGTACATAATTTAATACTCTTGTTGAGAATTGGGCATCGCAGCAGGGCATTTTTAATGTGTGGTATGTTATATTTTAACTCTAAAGTGAAGATCACATATTTCTATAAATTATAGTGGATGCATTGTTCTGTATGTAAATAATATGAAATAAACAAAAAGAAATATAATTTTGTGTGTGGTGTATTTTTAATATGCATTTGTTGCTTTAATTAGATCTGTTTCAACTTTAAAAAATACAGATAAATCAGCGAACATGTAGAAAACAGGTTGGTGTGCATTTGTGTTGGGAATGGGTATATTATTATACTTTTGGGCATACATATTAGCAGTGATATAAAAGTATAATGCACGTGCAGAGCAGCATTTTGTGAGAGCTCATTTCAATTAGTTGGAAAATGATGCAATGAAACTGAATTTAATCTACCATTATCTACCATTATATTTTAACCACCATTCACTAAAAGATTACTGTGTGGTTTTTAAAGTCCATGGCCCGAGTCGCTTATAGCCTCGTCCCCTCAGAACCCAATTTACCTGAAGTGGTCAACAGTTTTTTGTATCAAAGCAAGCTACTATTTTTTCTTCTCATTTATCCTGTGAAATCTTTAGGGCCAAAGGATGATTTTTTTAAAGTTATGAGCGAAAATGTGCCCTATTTTGTCGACAAATATTAATTATACAACAACCCTCCTATGGGCTTACAAATCACTTTTTTAGCTCTCGCAAATCAAAACGGATTGACATATGGTGCAAAAACTTTACAGATGGTGTTTTTTTTTTTTTTTTTTTTTTAAGTTGAAAATTTCATATCCTTAAATCGACCATTCCCCTTTAAAAATGAAAGGTACTTCAGAAACCCATGCATTTAAAAAACAGGGAATTCCAGGAGAATTGTACCAATTTTAAAAGAAGAGACAAAATCTTAATTTTGCAAAAGTGACTAAAAATGGACTTTTGAAGTCCAGTTGAAACAAATTCATGTGTGCAGAGACTGGTGCTAGAACACATCCTTACTTTACACCTCCATAGTTATTGGGAATTTGTCAAAAGCTCCAGATTGATCCTAAACACTCGCCATCATGCCGTTGTGTGAACTGAGACGCCATTAATACGAACATAATTTATATTGATTTTGTGTAGCTCAAAATATGTTATAGAATATACTTATTTTCTCTTCTAATTCTGTTACTTACTTAAATATTTGAAATTAATAGAAGTAAATGGCACTATTTTTATTACGTGCTCACAGTCTGTGATTACTGTTCATACATTTTGAGTGAACTCGAACTATTCGCATTAGTATTATTTAATTATTTAACTAACTCAGACTGTGAAATTAATCAGTATGGTTTATCCTTTATATAACGTTTAGTTCAATTACAACGTATACGATAGAACCTGCTTATTTTTTTGTTCCAATTCCTGTTCTGCAATAAGCAAATGCACATTTTTGAAGAGCGCCTCCATTTTTCAAAATTTGATATTTTTGCACAGTTACGTTGGTATTGTCTAGGAAACTATATTTTTTACCTGGCGACGAGAATGCTAAAAGTGCGTATTTATCACAAAATAAGCGATTTGTAATTAGAAGTGGGGATCCCCCAGATTGTACTTAACGGCAGAGCTTTAAATGATGAAATAATTGGCCACCCACCGGAGGAACCAGAAGCTGCAATCGAGAAATACCTCTAACTGGGCTTGCCTGAACTATTAAAAAACAACTAATGGATGGACGCGGGTAGAACGTACATGGCGCTATTTCCCGGCTATTTCACATTGGAAGGGCCATTTCCATCCAGCACCGTTGTATTTATCGGTATCCCCGAGAATAATAATTCTTTTACAAAAATTCCTTCGTTTGTTTGTGACACTAGACATTTTCGTTTCGAGCTTAACACCTTCACAGTTATAGTTTACTGCCAGTTACCAATGCAACGTGTAAAATCTCCAATTTTTGAAAATTGGGGGCGCTTTTCAAACAATGTGCTATGATGCTTTAATTTACACTTTAAAGTCAATTGCACTTATAATATTAAGATGCGTCTTAATTTTGATTCTTTGGTATTTAGACACATTGAGAAGAAACAATTAATCGAATTATTTATTCGCAATAATCATTTTAATAAAAGTACTGATGTAATGTTATTTTGGATGAAAAGTGCTATGTATATGTTTGAAAATGTGTAAAATCTACTTAATACCTGCAATGGAAATGCTTATATGGCGCTGCCACTCGGAATCGTAGCGCTGGAAAAAGAAATTATACAAAATCACACAAAATTTACATAAATACACCACAAACAATATTAAGTTACAGCAAGAATTTGTAAAACGGTAGTTTGACTCAATTGGCCCTAATTTACCAGCACTTAATATTGGTACGTACGTTTTGTGTTGCTAACTATACTCAAACAATGAAGCTGATCTATAATCATTTTTGACACTTTTGAGCTACTTTTTTAACTTGAAGTCTTTTGAATATTATGAAAAAGCATGGACTTGAAATATTCATGATTAATCATGTTTAGTAGTCATGAGTTAATGTTTGCTTTACGTTTAACAAACCCACTTTTGTATCTTTTCATATTGATTGCATTACATCCTTAATTCCCAAACATTAGAAACCACAACAAAAGCATATATTAAAGGGGGTGGCCCGATTTAAGGATCTGAAGTTTTCACCTTGATAATTGGCCTTCACTCCACACCCCATCTGTAAAGTTTCGCGCCGATATTTTTCAATTCCGTTTTGATACGAGAGCTAAACGGGGTTTTGTAAGCCTAGAGTACTTTGTAAAATTAATAATTGGTCGAGACCAAAATGGGGCAACATTTTCGCTCATAACTTCCCAACCAATCATATTCCTTTGGCTCGAAGATTTTCCAGGGTAAATGAAAAATAGTAGGTTTTCTCTATACCCAAATGTGACGACTTCCGGTAAAAATCCGGGGCTTTGTGGGACGAGGCTATTAGCGAATCGGGCCATGGACCTTAAGTAAAATAAATAATTTTACCAGGGTTATCTTCACTCGTATCTTATGTACGTAATATCAAATTTTACAAGGATTTATTTTACGTTTGTGACAATAGATACGACATAATTATTTTATTGTTATGGATTATCTGACAATACTTACTTATTGATGTTATTAAGTAGCATCTACAAATATTAACTCAACAAAAGCACTTAAAAGTAATGTAATATGCACTCAGGATATTCGTTTCCTAATTCTCGTCCTTGTCAGCACTGCATAATAATGTGATATCTTGTGTCAGTTGACTCAATCAAATCATTTCACTTCATTTAAAGTTTTCTGCTGCCGCGTAGTAGCAAATGTAACGCCAACAAACCTATTTTTAATGTAATTTAAAAATATTAAAAATGTCTTTTTAGTATCATTAACGTCACTACTTTACTATAACATTTTCTTGAGTGTAAATCTTGGGATCGAGTCCTGCAGATCTCCTTACCTGAGTTGGTCTCCAGGTTATCAAATTGGACACTATTTGCTCTTTGTTCCTCCTACTATGCTCATTAGGCAGTTAGCACATCACCTACAAATAATTTTCATTCTACTTGTGATTCTGTTTTCGGTTTTGTAATGTTTCTCCAAGGTTTGTTTATAAGCAAATATGTGATATGTCTAATAATATGTCTGCAGGATTTGATGCTTTCAGTGTAAAACTTCTAAAGCTGGCTGCTCATTATATAAGCAATTCTCTTGCTTTTATTTGGAACTTTTCCCTTACTACATCGGTTTTTCCGGCAGGATGGAAAAAAGTCAAAGTTACCCCTATATTTAAAACTGGTGACAAGTCAGACGTGGGGAACTATCTACCTATTTCCGTCCTGCCACTTATTTCTAAAATCATCGAAAGAGCTGTTCACAATCAATTGTATTCGTACCTTGTTGCCAACGGCCTTCTCTCTGATAACCAATCAGGTTTTCGTGCTAATCATTCCACAGCTACTACTTTACTTGATGTACAGGATTTTATTTTGAAAAATATGGATGAGGGTCGTGCAACAGGTGCATTTTTCTTGACCTCAGAAAGTCTTTTGACTGTGTTAACCATTCTCTTCTCGTTGATAAACTTTCACAAAATGGTATTACTGGTCCTGCACTTACATGGTTTCGATCCTATCTCAGTGACAGAACTCATCCAGTCAACATAATTCTACTCTTGCTGACTCATACAAATATCAACATTGGAGGAAATCCCCAAGGCTTATACTTGGTCCTCTTCTTTTTATTATTTTAGTCAATAATCTTGCAAATAGTGTTAAATGTAAATGTACTATGTATGCTGATGATACAACACTTCTTTTGTACATCAGACAACCCACACACTCTTGCATTTGAACTTCAATCGAATTTAATCAAAAATTCTTAATGGTTTGATGATAACAAACTCATGAGTGATCGGCAAAGGGACTGGGAGAGACTGCTGAAAATAGAACAATAAGAGTAATGAACAAGGGGATGGGTGATAAAGACCAGGAAATCAGCGGGGCATGGACAGGGTAAAGCTGAAAGAGAACAATGGGATGATGAGTATTTAAGGAGGGAAGAAATAATGATCAAAGGATGGGGCCAAGAAGACCTGGAAATAAGAAACCTGAAAAGGGGAATTCATATAACAAAACGAAGCATAATATAATATATAACAAAACAAAGCATAATATAACATATAACAAAACAAAGCATAATAATAATAATGATGATGATAAGAAAGTGAACAAGAAAATCAAAGCCTAAATAAAAAAAATGTGAATAATAAAATGATAAGCATGGTAAAAAGTACAGAGAAACCTGAAAAAGAGAAGCTGAAAAAAGGTGGATACATATGAGAGAAATGAGGGACCTAGACGTTCCCTTCCTGGATATTGAGGCCATGGGGCTGGATGGTGATTAGACGCTTCATCCAGACACTTTCTCTGCTGAAACGGACAGTGTCGGGCGGTTGCCAAGAGATTCGATACCCTGTAAAGTCATATTAGAAATAGTATGGTTAGGTAAGTTGAAGTGCTGACCCATTGGTGTTTCCAACTTGTTGGTGTTGACTGTGGACCTATGGCCATAGAAGCGTCTCTTCAGAGGAGTCTTAGTTTCCTCAACATACTGGACCCCACACACACTGCAAGAAATAAGATAAATGACATTAGAAGTACTACAGGTGATGTTGCCTCTGGTCTTGTAGTTGGTACCAGTGGCATGACCGGTGAACGAGTCAGTCTCCTGTATATGGTTCTTACAGACGATACATCTCGAGCCTGTACACTTGAAAGTACCTTGCTGTGTAGAAGAAGAATTATCAGTTAGTGGGAGGGGGGACTGAAGCCCTCACAATCATGTCACGTAGATTGCGGGGACGTCTGTAGGCCAAGATGGGAGTGTCAGGAACAGCACGGCGAAGGCGATCTGAAGTGTGAAGAATATGATGGTTAGTGTTAGTAATACGGCGCAGGGGAGGAAGACTGGGATGAAATGTAACCACAAGGGGGAGCTTGGGCGTAGAAGTATCCTGGTTTCTGGGTTTCTCTGAAAGAGCTGTAGTCCTGGATAGTGAGTAGGCTCTCTTGATGACTTGTTGAACTCTGCTGGAGCTATGTGTCCTCTGGCCACTAGGCGTTTCTTCAAATTCCTGGAATAGTATAGAAATGTAGAATCATTAGAACATTAATATTCAGGCAAAGGTCTACCTTGAGATTAATATTGTAAGTTCAGAAGTGTCTGGTATTTTGGAAATAAATTTTAATTTACCTTCTTATCCCATTCTCTATCATTAAAGTGCGCTGATTTCATTGAGAATATACGTTAAGTCCTTATTTCGATTCCTTATATATAGAAGCAAAACTTGTGCCAGGTTCTGTATAACAGTGTCGTTATTGGGAGGGGAGTTTCATCACCATGACCAAACTATTGCGCAATAATGCCTGTAAAATCACCAAAGTCCACAAGAAAGACTTTTAATGTATTTCTTTATTTTCGAATATTCCAACAACCGTGTAAAAAAAGACCCAAATAGGCCTTGATACGTTTGCGATTTAACCATCTTTTCGTGCTACAGCACTGGGGATCACTTACTTCCTTCACTAAAATATTTAAAAAATTATGTAAACTAGGAAAAACTCTATCCCCAAATGAAAAGAGTGCACATTATTTAGAAAACTAAATAAAATGTCAACTCAATTACTTCCAGAATGTCAGTGACCAATAAAGCTAATGATATTCAACAATCAAGCTAAAAACACTTCGGATTTTTTTCTCATCAGGGTATGCGGGTCCATTGTTACTGTCCATACAGTTGAAATAAAATCAGTTGTTATTACCTCCTCGTATTAAGCTCTAGTATCTGTTCATAACATAAAGTGCAATATACTCACCTCGCTCATAATTTTTAAAACTGTAGGCCGCTGAATACCGTTAGCTTTCTTGGTAAATTGAATAAAAATAGGGGTTTAAAGACAAAACTTGTAGATTTAGGTTATGCACAAATTAGGTCAACCATTGCCATGGGCTTTTCTTTCATGAATTTTGTCTTTTTATATTTTCTTTTCGAAAAAATTATTAATCATATGGTCAAATCGGACACACAGTAGAATCTCAAGATTTCTTTTATCACGAACGAGGAAAGAACTCACGCCAATGCGGCAAGGTCATAACATTCGAAATCTGTTCAACTGCATGCATAATAACAATGGACCAGATGTAAAAGAATGTGAAGTGTGTTCCGGGCCATTGTTGAATACCATTATCTCTATTGTTAGCTTGAGCATGTTGAGGTCATGTATATCCATTAGTCACTGATATTCTAGAAATAAATTGAGTTGACATTTTATTCATTTTACTAAATAATGTGCACTCCTTTCATGTGGGGACACAGCTTTTCCTGGTTAAAATAATATTGTTTTAATTAAGTGAAATCCACAGGTCTGTAGCACGAAGATTTAATTAAAAGGCCAACATTGTATCATGTACCATATAGCCTAAAACAATTTGCTAATGACCACACTACTGTACAAAGCGCTCCGTGGTTACAAACGTGCAGGCAATGTACAACACTCCCTAAAAGATGAATGGACATTCCCTGAAGAAGGAAGGTTTCAACCTTTTAATTTTATTTCTGTAAAGAGACGAATCGCTTTGTATTCGAATTTGGCAAGAAAACAATAGGCTTGAATATTTAAGTCACTACTGAAGTATGTTCGGACGTTTACAATGTCCACATCAAATCAGTTCCTTAGAAATGTCAATATTTTTTATATTAATTAAAAATCTTCGAAAAATTCAATCGCCGATAACTCAAAATGTGATATTTGGTTGATTTGCGTATTTGTAGAATAAGTGAAGAAATGCAATATACGTCTTTCAGTGTACATCGAAGAGTTCACAGCGTTGTGTTCAAATGGTGACGTCATGATTGTTTTAGATGAAGTGATCCTCGTTTACAGCCAAACACCAGACGGACCAGAGGTCACAACAAGTTTTTTCAACCAAGAACCAGGCTTGAAATCTACAGGAACTCATTCTACCCGAGAACCATCAAGCAGTGGAAGAGCCTTCCAGCAGTAATTGTGGAGGCTGAGACATCTGAGGCATTCAAGTTAACACTTAAGTGCCTAAGGTATTTTCACTCACGTTGGTGCCTCAGGGGGAGGGGGTTCCATTGAACCTCCCACACCCCTAAGGAAAACCACTTTCCCAAAGGAATTTTCAAATGAAACTCAAACCACCTTTGAGGGGTCATAAGATAAGGTCAAAGGTGCAATATAAATGAGTTCCGGTTTAGCGTCTGGAAATTAGGGGGTAAATCATTGTTTTCGAAATGCGTCAAAATCGCTCAAAAAGTAGCATGTTTCCGCGATCCTATACAGCATACACATTGCGAATCATTTTGATGTTTATATCTGCTCTAAAAGGACCAATTTACATAATATTTAACACAAACATTACCATTTTGGACATTCCTGTATATTTTGTTGGGGCAGTAAATACGACATGTATTTGTCATAGGTTTGTACAGCAATGGCGCGCAGTCGCTCGATGATGGAATCGCTTCTTTTCAGCACATAAAGGGTTAATTATTTTTCTGATTATGTAATTAATTTGTTTCATGCATATGAACATTCATAAGCTGAAAATTTTTTCTGGCAACAGGGTTTGCTAATTTTTATTTTTAAAATCACACTCCAGTTGGTTCCTAGGGACCCAAGCGATAGATTTTAGTATTTTTCTTTTATGGAAGCGCATTGATAAGTTAAACAATAACAAAAAATTAGAGTTCGAAAATATTTTTCACGAGTGAGAAATTGCCGAAAAACAAATCTTGGGTACTATGGACCCCGCCTTAGGCAATTAAGTGTTAAAACTAGAAAGTACCAGGATCATTTTCCATTACCTTATGTACCTGTAACACCCCTCGCGTATCATCGGTTTTTAGTTGACTTATAATATGGCTTTTAGGCACAACGTCGACGTAAAGAACCAGAACCAATTTAAATCAGCGTTGTTTTTTGGTATTATCTGCAAGGAGAACTATTTACGTCGACAGATATTATATTTTTAATATGAATTTAATATTTCCCTTCGATCATATATTTTCATACATCATCAGAGCGGACCTTTAATCAACAGATTGTACAATCTCTATAAGAGTGACACTTCCCATTTTTACTAAGAAACCTAGTCTTCCGATAACAAAGTATATTGGGAGCCTGTATCGCACAACAAATGTTATTTTATTCAATATTGAATTCAAGACACGAATTCATTACACCCCTACAATGCAAACACTACAAACTGCCCATGTATTAATACCGTTTGAATATTAAGCTCTGCAAATACAGTAAGATTTCATTATAAATTTAATATTCATTCATACTAAACTGTGGTGAGGTCTTTCAAGACAAGATATTTACAATTTCAGCAAAGATGAGAGCCAGTAAAATCTGCCGATCGTTTCTGTATATTTTTACCGTTGTTTTGTTGTCTCTTGTTACCTTGACTATTCTGCTACAAAGCAGAACAACCATGGCTGTATTGCACGTTTCATTGTCGTCGAACATCGGCGTGGACAATCCCTCTTGATTCGTCCATGCTACTGCACACTCCACAGAGTAATGTTTCAAGAACATACTTTCTTTACATAGAACGAATTGGATATTTGAATGTCTGCAAAAACAAATTCGTGGTAGTTAAGAATCGGTCTAGCTTTTGTAAAAATAGGTTTTAAACACGAAGAGCTCATTGTATATCTTCATGGCAATACCTCTTTACTCATAGAAGAAATTCTAACAGATTCACTGCCACCGGATTGTCCAGAAATCAATAATAACCAGGTTGCTACTGAAATTTCTGACACGCAAGGCTGTTTTGCGGAAGGTTACAATTTTCAAATAAGCTGTGCTCATGAAAATGCATATCTTGGAATATGTACTCTTAATTTCCCACCAGACTGCGAATCCATTCTCACTTACCGAGAGATTGTTATGACATGTTTGGCTTTGAACTCTTCATCTTATCATCAGAAAGCTCTAATTGTTTATCAAATTGATGTAGTTATTCTTTATCTTATTTACAATAATATAGTCAAGATCACCAATAATGCTTTTAAAGGTTTAGATAATTTGAGACACTTACTTCTTTCCCACAATCACCTGATTGAAATTAATGCAGAATTGTTGCAAAGTCTGCATTTTTTAAATTCACTAGATCTTTCAAACAATTACATTAACAATTTGAAAAATGGATCATTTGAGGGATTTAGAAATCTTAAATCACTAAGGCTCTGGAGTAATCGCCTGACCCAGATAGATGCAACTTTGCTTCAGGACTTGACTGACTTGAAAGCTTTATCTAGGATTCAATGCCTTGACTGTATTGGTAGTTGGTTCGTTTCAAAATTTGTACAATTTGAATATTCTGTACCTGAGTTCGAATCAGTTATCTAAATTGAACGCGGATACCTTTGAGTCTTTAAGCAATCTACAAAATCTTTATCTGACACAAAATGACATAATACATTTGGACATTTGGAGCTGGTAGTTTTCGACACCTTTATAACTTGAACAAACTATTTTTAGAAAATAACCAGTTAGTAATATTACACAAAGACCTTTTCAAGTTTCTGCATCATATTTATGCGATTGTTTTATTCAACAATAGTTTGGTAAGATTGTCTTCAGATCTATTCCAGGGATTGCATTCTTTAACCCTCTTATTTGTAGGTAATAATTAGATTCATGATATAGGCACAGATATATTTAAAGATACCCGAGATCTCTCTGTTGTCGATTTATCTGAGAATAAATTGACAAAATTACCCAATATGGAGTATTTGACAAACTGGACGTACCTTAATTTAAAGGAAATCCTTTGACAAGTATCAAAGCTTATTTTTCTACTGAAGCTGAAACAGCAGAATTATTCGTAAATCAAGCAGAAATTTGCACATGTTACATATCTTCAAATGTCAACTGCACTGCATTGGTAGCAAGATCACCATATCTGACTTGTGAAAGACTATTGTCTGCCAATGTATTGCAAATTTGTATGTGGATCATAGGTTTCAATGCGTTGTGTGGCAATATATTTGTCCTGTTGTGGAGGAAAAACCATGACAAAGGAAACAAAGTACAATCTCTTCTCCTAAGCAATCTAGCTATGTCAGACTTACTCATGGGTATCTACATGATCATCATTGCATCAGCTGATATCTATTTTGGGGAATATTTCCCTATGCAAGCTGAAAACTGGCGAACCAGTGTTACCTGTAAAGTTGCTGGGGCTCTTGCAATAGTATCGAGCGAAGCTTCTGTGTTCTTCGTGACATTAATCAGCATAGACAGATTAATTGCAATAAAATTTCCATACCACAACAAGAAACTTGGTATAAAGTCAGCTGGCTTCGCAATAACATTCATATGGGTTCTTGCTTTATCCTTAGCCATAATTCCATCCATATTTATGAAGAATAACAGCAACTTTTACGAAATGTCGCATGTGTGCATTGGCCAACCTCTGGCTCAAATAGAGCGATATTCTATACGAGTTTGGGAAGAGTCCATAACAGTTAACGGCATGTGGTGGCCAAAGTATATCTTAAAGTCACAGACAAGGGGACACATTTTAGGAATGTACTATTCAATAGTATTGTTTCTTGGCCTGAACTCGCTGTGTTATCTTGTTATACTGGCCTGTTATATTGAAATTATCAAAGCTGTGTACACGTCATCACGAAACGTTGGACATGATCTGGAGATGAGAAAACAGATCCGACTGACCGTCAAAGTAGCGGCCATCGTAGCCACATACTTTATTTGTTGGTTTCCAATTATATCTCTTGGTATTTTCGTGCAGGCAGGTGTATTCACATTGCCTTCTGCTGTGATTGAATGGCTAGTCACTTTCGTTCTACCCATAAACTCCGCTATTAACCCATACTTGTACCACAATTGCGATATATAACTCAACCAACGAAAAAAAACACGAAAAGAAAAGTTAAAGGGGCGGGGGGGTCATTTGTGATCCACAGCCTCGCCCCCCGACTACCTAAAAAAGTTGAGATTTTAACATCATTGAACCGTAACATTAGTAATCATTGTGCCAAAACTTACGTCAAATTTCGGCGTGTCTGTAAGTAATTCGCAATTGTATTTCTGTCCGTAAACGGACAGAATTATAACACATGTGCCTGGGCCGTGGGAAACGAGCATTGCTCATACCACAAAACCGCAAAGTTGAGATCAGCTAAAAAGTTGTGAATAAGCTTTTCTCATAGGATATATAGTGACAATTGAATAAAAAGAAGGGCTGGAATCCGAAAATGACCTTAACTTTTGAATGGCACAGGAACATCATTACATTCCGTAGCCCTGCAGTAGGCCCACGTGACCTCTGCATAAGGATGGCATAATTTTGATGATTAGATTATGATAGATGGTTTCACAAATGGCGTCCCAGGAGCAGGTGGTTACATGACTTCATTTCTTTGTGCTGATGATCAAGCCAAAGTGTCACAAGGAGATGAGAAACAGGTCATGCTGTGACGCATATCACTAGGTGTGCCAGCAAACAAGAAGTCACGGCTGATTCTTCGGCTCCTTTGGTAACGATTTAAGTGATAGAAATCCCAGGACAGCCTTTGCATAAGACATCTTGAAGCATGACACTGAACATGATACTGAAGAGGACTGTGCAAGACACGTCCTCCTACTCCATTTAGTTATGGGAATTTGTACAAGACTCAAGAATCCTGAACACTTCTGAACATACCGTCGTAGAACTGACGCACCAACTTATATTGATGGGTTGTAGCTTAAAATATATTATAGAAAATACTTATCTTTCTCTCACGTTCTGTTTACTTAAATATTTATTATAATCAATATAAGTTAAATGTGCACTCATTTGAATCAAGAACTCACACGGATGTGAGTTAGTTGTTCATGTATTTTGAGTGAACTCGAAATATTTGCCTTGAGTATTATTTCAATTATTTGCCTGATTATGAATTACTTCAATCATGTGAAATTTGTCATATGGTGTACTCGTTTAATTAAAAGCAATAACAGCAATTTGAAGAGCGCCCCTAATTTCAAAATTTGATATTTTTGCCCACAGCTTTGTGCTGCTAATTGTCAAGTTAAAACTATTACCCGGCGAGTGGCAATGCTAAAAAGTGCGTTTTTTCTAAAGAAGCGATTTTGTAATAGAATCGAGATCCCTGATTGTAATTAAGGGCGGAGCTAGAACGTCAACTTTACGTCCATTCACTTGAAATGCTTGTAACTGACTTGCTGAACCGACGGAACAACTAATGATGAGCGTGAAACATATACATGGCGCAATTTCCCCGCTATTTGATATTGAAAGGACGGTTCAGAAGCGTTCAATTATTATCGGAGATCTCCGATATTAATTACTCTAATTACAAAATTCCTTATTTGCGACTTATACAGAGTTTTGAGCTTGCCATTCACAGTATGTTTACAGTTTCAATTACCAATGCAACTGTACAAAAAAATCTAAACATATCAGGAAAATTGAGGTGAGGGGCCGCTTCTTCAAAAAATGTGCTGTTATTGCGTTAAGTAGAAAAAACAATAAGTGTTGCAAGTTAGCAAAAATTGTAACGTAGAGTGTCTTAATTATTTTTAGGTTTTAGTAATTAGGATACATTGATAAGAAAAAAAATTATTGAATTAAATATTCACAAATGATCCATTTTAAAGTAATTAAAAAGATTATTATGTATGGTTATTTTTGGAAATGAAAGAGTGAGCAGTGTTATTAAGTTTGAAAGGTGTAAATCTACTTTCCGTACTAATCCTGATTTTATATGCGCTTGCTACACTCAGATCTTGCATCAGGCTTAGAAAAAGAGAAGAGATAACACACACACAAATTATATACAAAAGCAACAAAAATTTTAAAAAAACCCCCCTTTAGACCATACAAATATGTTTAAAGATCTTCCGAATCTGCCCAACTATTGCTGCACTCCCTGATGTTGCAGGCAAATTCATTCCAAATACGGAGGATGCAAAAGAGAAGGTCCGTGTTCGCCGATAAAGCATTCTGATGTGTTGGCACAGACAAAAGTGGGTGGTATCAGCAGCGAACGAACGGACCTCTTAGTGAGCCAATAGAGAGGACGACCAGATGACAGAATCGCCATTCGTGTGAGTGCAACAGTCGTAACTGACATTTGGGCGAAATTGAGTTATTATATATTATGAAAAAAGTACGGTACTTACACGTAATTGAATATAATTGTTGCACTCAAAATTGAGTAGGTAAACTGGTAGAGGCGACTTTGCTGTACAACAAGGGAAATTAGTTACGTAGATATTTTTTTGTAAAGCGATTTTTTAACAGCTGTGTAAATAAAAAAAAATCGGAACATTTAAAAAAAAAAAAAAAATATGATATTTTTAACAAATTTATGTACTTTTTAAAACTTTTAAAAAAAAAACCTAAAAACATATCAAAAAATGTTCGTTACGACCTTGTCCACTGGCATATATTACACTCATACTAAATTCGTTTACAACAAGTAAATGGAGTGCACAATTTAACCAATATTTATGTACAAGGCTCATTTGTTGCAGTGGAGTTATTAGGCTAATTAGACCTAAATTAGGTGTAGATACCCCGACTTGTGTTGTGCATTCACTTTCTAAAATTGAATTTGTTGATGGCAACAAAGTGTGGTAACATGGCTAGTATGATCGTTTCGTGCTAGTACGGACACGGGAAAAAATCTTACGTGGTAGTTACGTCATTGAATGAGCTACAATTATGTCTTAGAGTAGTTGACTTTAAGGTGGGAAATAAAATATTCACTAAAGATATTAAAAAACATTACCATTCCATCGTTTTAATAATTTATTTAATTTTAAGGTAGTCACTAAAAGAATAAAACACAAAAATGTTCTTCTTGTTAAATCAGGAAATGGGAAGGATACGACTTGTTTGCACTTTCACATGACGAGGGATAGCACGTCGGGGAGAATGATTGAACATTTAAAAAAACAGAAGAAGAAAAATGTTGTGTCCGTACTAGAATTTCTTGTTGTATAACTTATGATTCGAGTCATTGATTAAGTTAAAGTATCAAGTAAATACAACACAAAAAGCAATAACTTAAAGTTACAGGCGACGAAGTTGTAAAATGAGTAATTGCTCATTTATGCCCATTATCGGCACTTCGTAGTTTCTGTTTGTTAACATTACCCCCCTTAAATAAAGTGAACCTATAATTAATGACAATTGTGTTTTGTGGCACTTAACTGTATTTTGAGTAGTATAAAAAGCATGAAACCTTTGAATATTTACGAATATCATGTTTAAATCTAATATCAGTGTAAGTATTCTTTGCTAAATCGGAAATTGCTAATATTAATTATCCAAAAATCAGATTCCGACACTTTTTTGTTTGCATATATTTACGAGGTATAGGTGTGGTATACACACCCGTCTGTGTGGTACGACCGAAATTAAACTAATAAGGACAATACATACCTGATATGCATGTCAAATGTGCTGTACGACGCTTACTACAACTGAATGTATTCATGTCTTGCAACACTGCTGTTTTCTTCCTTTTTGATATTTTCAGTTGCATGAAATAATTATGAGAATTCCTAAGAATAATATCCTGCGCCTTAAGCAGTTTCCGGCAAAATTTCAAAATTTCTATCCTCTTTCGGGTGAATCATGATGTGTCTTTAAGTCACATGTACTAATGACACTGATCATTTTTGAGCGTGCGCACTTATGTCATAGTAAATTCAGTAATGTTAATAGTACTTCTCAATTAGAATTTCCTTTCGTCGATGTCTGACTTGTTTTATTAAATTAATGACCAGGGCTGCATGTTTGCTTTTAAGTTTACAACGCGTGGTTTGACTTATTTTGGGCCAGGGGGGTTCTTGTAATAGCGAAATCTGTCGTCTGTTCTTCAGTCTGTCTTACACTGTAACCATCAGACCCTGACCTGATATAGCTGACATTGCCAAACAGTGACCTCTATACTGCCACTGAGGTGATTTGTTGACAGACAGGTCTGTAGGCCCAAAGGGCCAAAGGTCGTTTTTCACACTTTTCCGGCTCTTATTCTCCAGAAATTGTGTGCAAACTCTCTCTTACCAGGAGATCTCGCAAATTTTAACTATTTTGATATTTATTGCATTTATATGAGCAACCTTAAATCCTAAACATTGAGTAACCAAACAAAAACATACATTTTAAGTAAAAATATATAACTTGACCACGGGGATCTTTACTCGTTCCTCTAATATGTACGTAATATCAACTTAATTTATACAAGTGTTTGTTTTACGTCCACGTCAAGTAGAAACGTCCTAAAATATTTTGTGGTATTAATTATTTGACAATATTTATATTATTGATGTTATTTAAGTGGCATATATCCCTAACGTATACCGCAAAAAGTGAGGTAGCGGTATTTTTCTTGTCAGATCTAGGGGCAATTTCACCAAAGGCATGGGTCCGCTCCGTGATTTTTTGAGAATTGCATTTTGAAGCAGTTCAGGGACGTTAGGGATATACAACAAATATTAAGTAAACTCAACATAATCACTTAAGTAATGTCTAGACACTCAATAGATTTTTTACCTTGTATGTGGTTACAGAAATGTCTTAAAAGAGAGAAAAAAAGTGATTTTGATTTACTTATATTTCAATATAAAACATAGGCTGAATTTCGTATTTGCTCCTATACGAAATTAGAAATTTCAAATTTTTTGTACCAAAGAAACATTTCTCAGCTTTATCCTTTCAGATGGGGTTATTTGTGATGGAAAGCTTTACATCAGGGTAAAAATCAGAGTTTTCTATTTTTTTAGTGACCCCTGATATGTGAAATCTCTCGTTGCACCTTTAAGTCCTTATTTCGATTCCTTATAGAAGCAAAACTTGTGTCAGGTTCTGTATAACAGTGTCGTTATTGGGAGGGGGTTTCGTCCCCCATGACCAAACTATTGCGCAATAATGCTTGTAAAATCCCCAAAGCCCACACGAAAGACTTTTAATGTATTTCTTTATTTTCGAATATTCCATCAACCGTGTAAAAAAAAGACCCAAACAATTTGCTAATGACCACACTACTGTACAAAGAGCTCCATGGGTACAAGCGTGCAGGCAATGTACAACGCTCCCCAACAGATGAATGGACATTCGCCGTCACTTGAGAAGGAAGGTTTCAACCTTTTAATTTATTTCGGGCAAAGAGACGAATCGCTTTGTATTCGAATTTGGCTAGGAAAACATAGGATTGATATTTTTTTTCGGACGTTCATTCCACATAAATTCGAGTTCCTTATAACATGGTCATCGTTTTATATATTAAATTCAAATCTTCGAAACTTCAATCGCCGATACCTAAAAACGATTTTGTCCGATTCGCGTCTTTTTGTGGAATCAGTGAACTAAATGCAGTCGGTTCTTTCAATGGGCATCGAAGAGTTCACAAGGCGCTGTTGTTCAAGGTGACGTTCATGATTTTTCTTTTAGATGAAGTGATCCTCATTCAAATCAAATCACATCGTTGTTCTCTGCAAGGAGAAGTATTTATGTCGACAATATTATATTTCAATATAAAATTTATTATTACCCTTCCATACATCATCAGAGCTGAATCACAATGATAAAAAAATTAGAGTGTACAATCTCTATAAGTTTGACACTTCCCCATTGTCTAAGAAACCGAGTCTCCGATATATTGGGACCATGTATCGCACACAAAGGTTCTTTATCAATATGTTGAATTCCAACACACGAATTCATTACCTTCCCGACAAGCAAACACTACAAACGCACCCATGTATTATAAATACCGTTTAATATTAAAGCTCTGCAAATACGTAAAATTTCAATTTATACTTATTCATTCATGCTAAAAAACTGTGTGAGGCCTTTCAAACAGATATTTACTATTTCACGTTCAGCAAAGATAGTAAAAGAGCCAGTAAATCTGCAGATATCGTTTCTGCATATTTTTAATGTGTTGTTGTTGTCTCCTTCTTGTTGTCCTTGACTATATTGCTACAAGCAAGAACAACCATGGCTGTAATGCACGTTTCATTGTCCGGGCCAACATCGGCGTGGACAGCTCCGACACTTGCTATCCTAACCACTGAACACAAATGGATCGTCCATTTTCCACGGTGTAGCGTTTCCGTCTGTGTAGTTTTGCTATTAGAGTCCCTCTTATTTGATTTCGTCCATGCTACTGCACACTCCACAGAGTAATGTTTCAAGAACATACTTGCTTTATATAGAATCAATATATGACATGTACCCACAGTAACCCAAAAAAAATTGCAACGAAGGTTCTTGGCATTTGCTGTAGTATCAGTTAGTTTAATTATAGTATCAACAGTTGCCCAAAATCGAAGTCCCAGATAGTGTTCAAACTATGACATAACAAAATGCCGCCATCCGCCATTTTGAAAAACATAAATCCTCATATCTCTGGCAATAAATGAGCTAAAAGGACAAACAGGATGTCATTTCCTACTAATTCTAGCATAACAAATCCATTAAAATGGGTTTTATGAAGTTGAGATATCACCTTAACGTCAAAATCCAATATGGCCGCCATCCGCCATGTTGAAAAGTAATAATTCTTGTATTTCGGGTGCCGGATGGGCCAAAATGACAAACAAGATATCATTTCCTACTAATTCTAGCATAACAAATCCATTAAAATTGGTTTTATTAAATTGAGATATCATCTTGGCCTCTAAATCCAATATGGCTGCCATCTGCCATGTTGAAAAGTATGAATTCTTCTCTGATATCAGATGGGCAAAAAATGGAAAATAAGGTGTTATTTTTATTAATTGAGGTATAAGAAATAAATTAAGATGGTTGTTTTAAAGTTATTTGTCCAAAATTCTTAGCCATGTTGATTTTTATCAGCTATATAAATCTATCACCATTTCAAAATATGGTGTTTACAGTATAATTGTGTAATTCTTCAAGTTCAAGTAACAGAAAGTACAGTTTCACATTACATCATCAGCAAACTATGGCAGAGAAAATTGTTTGCAACAGACGATCGACCACACTATTACTTATTTAGTCTTCAAGTTCATCATTGAGACTGGTTCTTGATCCATGTTTTCACATGAATGTCGACAAGCTGTGGTGCATTCCATTCTTTCTGTAGATACATTTCATTGTGATGCATCCTGAAGAACAATTGCATGTTGAAAGTCTCATTTATTATGACAAAACCAGAATAAAACAAAAATTATCGCCGGCGACACACTTTTGACAACTGATTTGTAATATTTAGTCCACTAACGACATTCTGTGTAAATATTACGAAAATTCATTGCGGGCAAATATGACTTTTATTAAGAATCTAGTTTTCCCACATCTTTCAATGGAGAATGGGCATATAGAGGGCGCTATAACATACAAAACATCACCTTTCTAGGCCTATATGGCAAGATTCCCGCAATGGATTTGTCTGATTTTTGCGGAGATGATAGCTCTTGCATGTCCCTACTTATATCAGTTGTCAAAATTGTGTCGCCACTGCTTAAAATTGTTCTAAAAATAAAAGAGACAATTTGTATGGGGTCAAACAGCTGTGCTTGCACATCAACTGCATGAGCTGTAAATAAGTTCTCCTAGAGTGGAGTTTTGCAGCGGAAGTTTTTGGTAGACATCTTTCAGACGAAGAGCAGTTAGAGCAATCTACACTTTTCCACTGCATATTCTATGAGGAGGCTCCTGAAATGCAAACTGAGTCTAAAAATCAAGAGTATAGACCATCGTCTCCGGGGGTCAGTACGATCTCGAGACCCCTCGGCAGTTGAGACCCCCAAATTCTAGCATGTCATGAGCCATCAGATATCATTTATTCCTTCAACTGCCCATATCTGGGCTGCCCTTCCTGAGTACGTTTTCCTGCTTAGCTCTAAGCATCGGCCACCAACCACCAGTGGTTTGTCTTCTTCCAGAGTTAGTGTCTACTGTTAATGCACTGGTATCCCTTTATTCCATAAAAAAAACCTGGATGCTGACCATTTAACAGGAACAAGCCGGTGCATTGCAACCTTCCTCCTTTTTCGATTGCAGGATCCATATCGGGAAGTACCTAAGTACTCTGAGCACGCTCGAGCACAGGGCCCATAAATTACTTGAAGAAAATAGACTTCTTGCCAACCACAAATATTCATGAAGTAGTATCGCAACCTGAAAATTGCAGGGCAACACATGAATTAGAGTAATGTTATCACTGAACAAGCGCTTCAGAAGCTTTATATCAAACTTATGTTTTTCTTTTATCTTCTTGCTCTTCTGCACACCCAGACCGCAGTAAAGGTCATTACAGGCCTCTTCTGCCCATACTGGAGAAGAAGTATCACTAGATCTGTGTCTTCGCCAATATGGATTTTTTTACTTAATTACTGCCATGGGGACTGCCTTTTTGCTATATCAACATCCTGCATTTCTTCTGCATAGATACGTGGCATTCTCTGGGTAATTCGGGGTCCCAATTAGTTTGAGAGCCTGCTATCCATATCATTTTAGAGAAATCTTATTTCCCCAGCACTTTTGGTTGCAGATTTGCTTGTCTACCTAGTTTTGCATCCTAAGTATTGCGAGTTTCATCAGGGTTGGTGTGTTTTGCTTTTGTGTTTAGTTCACCAGTTTATCATTGAAGACAATGGCTGCTTTGATATTGTCAACTGTGAAAGACGCATAATCATCAATAACCTTCACACACTGGTAGAGACCAGAAGACTTGCCAAGTGCAGCCAAGTTTTGAACAGTATTCTCCGCTTCACGGGAGAAATAGGCCTTGAGAAACATTGCACAGGGATAAACTGGTGAGGATGTAAGGACAAGATTCTTTCCAGTATGCAAGATACAGTCAACAAATGGAAAACATCTCACAAACGGAAAGCTAAGTCAAGACCCTGCCTCTCAAGGGCTATCAAGGTAACCGATGACCACGCTCTGTTCTTCACAATGCCTGTTAATTATCCCAATCTGGAGAACTGTCCTTAGATAAGGTGCTTTACCACGAACTGCCACCAATATCCGCCATCCGTTTTTAGCCAAGTATGTTTTATGTATCAAGCCAGATAAAGCCCACACATTCTCTATGGTCATTTACGAACAGGTGTCCTCGTCGACAGGCTGCTGCCCCTGAGACATGACAAAGACTGATCACTATGTTTTTGAATGGAGGTTCTCTTTTACGGACGTTGCTTGGAATTGACAGAGAGAACTACGTATAGTTGAGAAATGCTGATGATTATGCATCTTTCACACTTGACCATTATGGCGAATCATCCATTGACTTCCATGGATACACGTTGAACCAAATACAAAAGACAGCACACAATGAATGTCTGCAAAAGTAGGATAGCAATAATGTAACATATCAAATGCGACCAATTTTGCTGGAACAAAGGATTCAGATGTTGATATAGCAAAAACAGCAGTTGCCATGACAATAATCAACAACCAAACTGGGTGGGAAAAGACACGATCTGTTTTGATAACTCTCCAAATGCAGAAGAGTGCTGCACGCTGCAATGACCGTTACTTTGGTCGACAGACACAAATAGAAACCTGTTTATGATATCAATCTCCTGAAGCGCTTATTTCAGTAATGACATTTGCTCCTATCTTTTTCTTTGCCAATGCATTTTCTAGTTGCGATACTTCTTCAAGAATATTCGGGGGTTGGGCAAAAATCTGTTATTTTTTTCCTCAAAATTCTCCATTATAAACCTATGTGTTACGAAACTTCTTCCAGAGTTTGTTTTTTACCATATCGAAAACTGAGTCGAAGAAAGATACTGTAAGGCTGCAAACATGTGTCCAGGTTCAAAACGATCAACAATCATTGTCCTTCTGGAATCATTATGCTATAGGTTACCTTTCTAAAAAAGTTTTCACAACACCTTGTGGACATTCCATTCGAAACATGGAGTTTTTAACCATCGCAATCTCAGATGATATCAACTTGAAGATAAATATTATAGTTAAATGAAGTCGATCTATCAACTGTATACAACTGTTTCGGCCACATTTTGGTGATGAGGTGAATAATTGAAATGTGTCTTTCTGTTTAAATTTTCCGCACTTACAACTTAATGAACTTAATGTGATAGATTTCTAGCTGATAAAAACCAATATGGCTACTAATTGTCGACACCTGCCCACTAAAAATCATTTCAATTCGAATCGATTTCTAATGTCATTATTCTGTCGGATGCTAAATAAGATGATTTACGTTAATTTTAAATGCAGACAGGTGGCCATTTTTAAGACATCACGGTGCTCTCAAATCCTTACAGAAACCAGTTACTGTCTTTCTTACAAGTAATAAAAAATATAACACCATATTTGGACATTTTGGCCCATGTGGTACCAGAAATAAAGAATTTGTATTTTAAACATGGGTTTCTTCTTCTTATCCTGTCCAAACACTGGTGGTTCTCAAATAGATCCAGCCAGATATGGTACAACGTCTGGCTTCTTCACTGAAGTCCGCAAGGTCTTGTTTGTGCATTTGTTGATCCAGCATGTGACAGACCAAAGGGATTTCCCATTGTCTGTAGTGACTGTTTTCCACACCACAGGTAGGGTCCTGATCGCTTCCAGATAGCCCCACTTTCTGCAAAGGAAACCTTAGATCGGCCAATTTCGGTTCTCAATCTGTTGAGGCATCATCAATTTCATCCCATGGTGGATGGCAGCCATATTGGATTACGAGTCAAAGATGAATATCTTAACTTGATAACAAACCCTTTGTAAATGGATTTTGTAATGCTAGAATTAGTAGGAAATGACATGCTGTTTTTGTCGTTTTGGGCCATCCGGTACCAGAGGATACAGAATTTGTACTTTTCCAACCTAGGCGGATGGCGGCCTATATTGATTTAGAGGTGCAAGAATGATATCCTCAACTTCATGAAACTGCTTTTAATGGATTTGTTATGCTAGAATTATAGGAAGGGCATCTTGTTTGTCCCTTTTAGCTCCCCATTTCCCATTGCCAAGATATGAGGATTTTAATGTTTTTTCAAAATGGCGATTGGCGGCCATTTTTTTTATTGTCATAGTTTGACACTTTCTGGACTTCCGATTTTGGCAAACTTTTTGATATATTGTTGAGCTGACCTTAAACTACCAAAAATGTCAAAAAACCTCTGTGTGCAATTTTTTGTCATGTGCTATCTTTACTATTACATAGAACGAATTGGATATTTGAATGTCTGTAAAAACAAATTCGTGGTAGTTAAGAATCGGTCTAGCTTTTGTAAAATAGGTTTTAAACACAAAGAGCTCATTGTACATCTTCATGGCAATGCCTCTTTATTCATAAAGGAAATTCTAACAGATTCACTGCCACCGGATTGTCCAGAAATCAAGACTAACCAGGTTGCTGCTGAAATTTCTGATACGCAAGGCTGTTTTGTGGAAGGTTACAATTTTGAAATAAGCTGTGCTCATGAAAATGCATATCCTGGAATATATACTCTTAATTTCCCACCAGACTGCGAATCCATTCTCACTTACCGAGAGATTGTTATGACATGTTTAGCTTTGGACTCTTCATCTTATCATCAGAAAGGTCTAATTGTTTATCAAATTGATGTAGTTATTCTTTATCTTATTTACAATAATATAGTCAGATCACCAATAATGCTTTTAAAGGTTTAGATAATTTGAGACACTTACTTCTTTCCCACAATCACCTGATTGAAATTAATGCAGAATTGTTGCAAAGTCTGAATTTCTTAAATTCACTAGATATTTCAAACAATTACATTAACAATTTGAAAAATGGATCATTTGAGGGATTAAGAAATCTTAAATCACTAAGGCTCTGGAGTAATCGCCTGACCCAGATAGATGTAACTTTGCTTCAGGACTTGATTGACTTGAAAGAGCTTTATCTAGGATTAAATGCCTTGACTGTATTGGCAGTTGGTTCGTTTCAAAATTTGTACAATTTGACCATTCTGTACCTGAGTTCGAATCAGTTATCTAAATTGAACGCGGATACCTTTGAGTCTTTAAGCAATCTACAAAATCTTTATCTGACACAAAATGACATAATACATTTGGACCCAAATGTATTTCAAGGAATGAGAAGACTAAACATGCTCCAAATTGGCAACAATCGACTAGGTTCTTTGCAATCCGAGTTGTTCCGAGATTTACATGATCTCAAAGAGCTCTATTTATATGGAAATCAGATCACCTCCTTGGATATTGGTGTCTTGAAGTACATGGGCAAGTTGGAATTGTTGTACTTGGGCATCAATCAATTGCGTAGGATTGAAGCTGGTAGTTTACGGCACCTTTATAAATTATTTTTAGAAAATAACCAGTTGGTAACATTACACAAAGACCTTTTCAAGTTTCTGCATCATATTTATGCGATTGTTTTATTCAACAATAGTTTGGTAAGATTGTCTTCAGATCTATTCCAGGGATTGCATTCTTTAACCCTCTTATTTGTAGGTAATAATCAGATTCATGAGATAGGCACAGATATATTTAAAGATACCCGAGATCTCTCTGTGGTCGATTTATCTGAGAATAAATTGACATCATTACCCAATATGGAGTATTTGACAAACTGGACGTACCTTAATTTAAAAGGAAATCCTTTGACAAGTATAAAAACTTATTTTTCTACTGAGGCTGAAACAGCAGAATTATTCGTAAATCAAGCAGAAATTTGCACATGTTACGTATCTTCAAATGTCAACTGCACTGCATTGGTAGCAAGATCACCATATCTGACTTGTGAAAGACTATTGTCTGCTAAGGTACTGCAAATTTGTATGTGGATCATAGGTTTCAATGCGTTGTGTGGCAATATATTTGTCCTGTTGTGGATGAAAGAACATGAAAAAGGAAACAAAGTACAATCTCTTCTCCTAAGCAATCTAGCCATGTCAGACTTACTCATGGGTATCTACATGATCATCATTGCATCAGCTGATATCTATTTTGGGGAATATTTCCCTATGCAAGCTGAAAACTGGCGAACCAGTGTTACCTGTAAAGTTACTGGGGCTCTTTGAATAGTATCGAGTGAAGCTTCCGTGTTCTTCGTGACATTAATCAGCATAGACAGATTAATTGGAATTAAATTTCCATACTACAACAAGAAACTTGGTATAAAGTCAGCTGGCTTCGTTATAACATTCATATGGGTTCTTGCTTTATCCTTACCCATAATTCCATCTATATTTATGAAGAATAACAGCAACTTTTACGAAATGTCGCATGTGTGCATTGGCCAACCTCTGGCTCAAATAGAGCGATATTCTATACGAGTTTGGGAAGAGTCCATAAAAGTTAACGGCATGTGGTGGCCAAAGTATATCATAAAGTCACAGACAAGGGGACACATTTTAGGAATGTACTATTCAATAGTATTGTTTCTTGGTCTGAACTCGCTGTGTTATCTTGTTATACTGGCCTGTTATATTGAAATTATCAGAGCTGTGTACACGTCATCGCGAAACGTTGGACATGATCTAGAGATGAGAAAACAGATCCGACTGACCGTCAAAGTAGCGGCCATTGTCGCCACAGACTTCATTTGTTGGTTTCCAATTATATCTCTTGGTATTTTCGTGCAGGCAGGTGTATTCACATTGCCTTCTGCTGTAATTGAATGGCTAGTCACTTTCGTTCTACCCACCAATTCCGCTATTAACCCATACTTGTACACAATTGCGGATGTACTCAACCAACGAAAGACGAAAAAGAAACGTTAACTTTTGAATTGCAGCTATAACAAAAAGATATAGATGAATGCATATGTAACATTATCACATTCACAACAATTAGTCCTGCAGTAGGCCCTCGTGGCCTTGCATAAGGACCTGCTCATTTTTATGTTAGCTTCTGATCTTTAACATTGATAGATGGTTTCACATATGGCTTCTCAGGAGTAGGTTGGTACATGACCTCAGTCTTCTTTGTGCTGATGGGCAAGCCAAAGGTGTCACAGGCAGATGAGAACAGGTCCATGCTGTGCTGCATATCACTATGTGTGCCAGCAGATAGGACACAGTCATCAGCAAACAAGAAGTCACCTGCTGATTCTTCGGCTTCTTTGGTAACGATAGTTAATACTAATCCCAGGACAGACTTTGCAGAAGGCATCTTGAAGCATGACACTGAACATGATGCTGAAAGGGACTGGTGTTAGAGCACATCCTTACTCTACTCCATTAGTTACTGGGAATTTTTCAAAAGACTCATTATGATCCTGAACACTCGCCATCATTCATACCGTCGTGGGACTGACGCACCATTGAGATGAACATAATTATATTGATTGGTGTAGCTCAAAATACATCATAGAAAATACTTTTTCTCTAGTTCTGTTTACTTAAATATTTGAAATTAAAGTAAATTGCACCCATTTTTATTAAGTGCTCACACGATGTGAGTTAGTTGTTCATACATTTTGAGTGAACTCGAACTATTCGCATTAGTATTATTTAAATTATTTGCCTGATTTACTCAGAATTGGAAATTAATAAGTATGGTTGTATTGTCACGTTAGTTAAAACTTATAACGCAGAAACTGCTCATTTTTGTCTCCAATTCCTGTTATGCAATTAATTGACACTTGAAAGTCAATTGCACTTATAATTTTAAAATGTGTCTTAATTATTTTGAGTCTTTGGTATTCAGATACGTTGAGAAGAAAACAAACTAATTATTTAAAGATACTTGATGTAAGATTATTTTTGGAATGAAAAGTGTTATGTTATTATGTTTGAAATGTGTCAAATCTACTGAAAATACATACATACATGGAAATGCTTATATGGCGCTGCCACATCGAGATCGTAGCGCTTTGAAAAAGAAAAGAGATAACAAAATCACACAAAATATATATACAAGAAATACAAGAGAAAAAAAATAAGTTACAGCAAGAAGTTGTAAAACGAGAAATTTTAGTCATTTTTGCCCAATTTACCGGCACTTAACAATTCGTACGTTTATGCTGTTAACTTTACTCAAATAAATGAAGTTGAACCTATATATTTTTGACAATTTTGAGCCACTTTTTGATGTATTTTGAATATTAAAAAAAATCATGGAATTGAATATTTATGATTAATCATGTTGAAGTCACAATTACCAATGACATTGATCATTTTGAGTGCATGTTTGCCTTAAGTTAACAACTCGGTGATATGACTTTTGGTATCTTTTCATATTTTTTGCATTTATATGAGTAGCCTTAAATCCCAAACATTTAGAAACCACAACAAAAACATACATTTAAGTAAAAATAAATAATTTGACCAGGGTTATCTTCACTCGTATCTTATAATATGTACGTAATATCAAATTTCTACAAGTATTTGTTTTACGTCTATGACAAGTAGATACGACCAAAATTATTTATTGGTATTGATTATTTGATAATATTTATATTATTGATGTTATTTAATTCGCATATATACAACAAATATTAAATTAACAAAAGCACTTAAAAGTAATGTAATATGCAAGTATTCGTTTCCTAATTCTCGTCCTTTTCAGCACTACTTAATAATTGTGATATCTTGTGTTAGTTGACTCAAATAAAAAAAACTCATTTCACTTCATTTAAAGTTTCTGCTGCCGCGTATGTAATATATGTAACGCCATTTTTATGTAATATAAAAATGTAATTTTGAGTATCAATAACGTCACTTACTATTCATTTTTTGAGTGTAGATCTTTATAGGGATCGAGTCCTGCAGATCTCCTTACCTGAGTTGGTTTCCAGGTTATCAGGCTATTCGCTCTTTGTTCCTCCTACAATATTGTAGTTGTAGTCTACTCATGCAGATCTTTACTTTATTTTTGAAATCTTACCATACAGCTGACAGTTGGTGACACATGTCCTCTAATTACCATTTAATGCAACCTGGGAATGAACAATCTAGAGAGTGACTCAGCAAAGTGTTGACACCCCTGGGTGCAGCCAATGGAAAGCATTCTATTTTTCCAAACAGAAATTTAAACGTTAGAGTACATATCTTTCGGATTTCTTTGATGTCTTGACGTAACACACGTTGACAGAAAGTCGGTTATCGATGAAATTCACTCTGTCTCGCGCACAGAATGATTGATAGTTCCGAGCTCTAGACTCTGCTATGCCATGTCCATATGTCATCGGATTTAGCACCTGGTTGCTGGGTGCTCGCTGGATTATGGGCCCGTTGTTATGTCCCTAGCTGTGCTGTCGAGGCTCTGGCAATATTCGCAACCGCGTAAGCTCCAAATAGAGCGTGATGAATGAGATGAAACGCAGTTCAAGTTCAGCATCGTGGTTAATCACCTGGAGATAAGCTTGTCCATTGACATTTCGTTCGAAAAAGTACAGCCCAATATAAAAAAGTACTCCATTGCCAGTATCCAGACTGCAAGGTTCTCTCGAATCATGTCTGCATCAAAGTTGGTGGATACTCAATGACGTTGTGGGAGTTTCCGTAAGCTGACCCATCTGACACACTTTTTTCTGGCACACTTATGAATTCGGAAACCGTAACAGAATAGACATGTGCTTTTCGTGAAGGGTGTCCAAATTCATAAGTGTGTCAGAAAAAAGTGTGTCCGATGGGTCGGGTTACGTAAACTCGCTTTAAAAACCCTGCTTCGTCGCCAATCGTGAAATGCTCCAGAAATCTCACGTCTCTCTTACATCGATCAACAGCCACTCGGTAAAGGTTTGCCTTCTGAGGTCATCGTGCTGAAGTTGATGGCGAATGCGCACTCTGTGTGGATAACATTTCAAGTCAGATTTTGTTTTCCATTTGAAGAATGGACGGGAGAGTCCAAGTTCATTCTTGCAATGGTTTCCCTTGGATGTTCTTGTAATCGACGTGGTCAGTTCTCACTGTGCGTCTTCTCACCGAGTGACCCTTATTCCGATTAAGGCTTATGCCATGATCTCGGTATTTTTTTTTCACATTTGCCAAGATGGTCGGTTTAGATGGCGGATCCCTGTCGGGAAAGGGCTTCCCTAAAAACATCTCGAGTAGCTTGCAGGCCCTTTGTTTAATGACAGGTTTGTCACAGCGAAACAACCCTCTGATGATTTGTATGCTCAAACCTATGTTGGACTTAAATGGTTGAATGTGAATGCATTTTACCTGATTGGCCTAATATTCCTTAAGTAAATATCTATATCACATAACCTAACCATGATAAAATTTAATCTGGCCATAATCGTTCCACCACCTGTCCACCTGTTTGCCACAGATAACAACAAAATAACATTCATACCATAAAACGCTTTAATGTCATAAGTGAATTTTGAAATGTTAATTCCAAGCGATGGTGCTCAATAAGGTATGCTGTGAACTGGCCTTCAGGTAATTATTTGAAGCTACTGTCTCTAATTCATAGTAAAATAATTATTAATTAGTCAATTCAGCGCAGTTTCGCCAAATTAATCCTTTGTTTCACAGGATTTTTTTATTTTTCTGGTACGCCCTTTGGAACCGGCACATAGCGTTGGCGTTGTTGTTGGCGTTTTGTGAATCCCGCAACTGATAAAAATCCCCTCTTACAGATTTCCTCGTAGATCTGAGGTGTAGACCAGGGGAACTAACAGATTGAGGGTCTGATAGAGTGCCATCAAAAGGGTTGCTTTGCCCCCCGCCAGGAAAAAGTAATTTGTAAACCACGCTAAACTCATTGTCTTTGAAACCATATTAATTTTTAAAGCTTTGTGCAAAGAATCTTCTGATTGACTGTATCAAAGCTTTTTAAATCTAAAAACTAGCCTTCTGTGATTTCACCCTTGTCCATATTATTACAAAGATAGTAACATTTGTTTGCAGTTAGTTGAGTGTCTGGTCTAAACTAGGTTGTGCTGACTATAGTACCCATAGTCTTCTGCAATGATCATAAACCTGGGAATGCACACACGCTCCAGGATCTACACATGCCTGTCTCAAAATGCTACAATCAAAAACCGTTTTTTTTTTCCCACATTATATCTTAACATAAGTAGTCTTATTGTATATCACCTTAAAAGAAGAGACCAGCTTTCCAGTATTTTTTGTTTTCATCTCAATTTGCTATGTTTCATTCATTCAATCGAGAGAATCACTCAGTTTACTGGTCGTGACACAAAAATCAGTTTGGTGGTTTGCCACTTTTCCGGGTTTGAGAAGTGAAAACGGTAAAAGAAGTTAGTTAAACATAAGTTATTCACATATTTGAAACAGATATTAAATTCTTTAAAAAGGATTAACTGTCATCAAAAAACTCCAAACGATAGGGGGGGGGACGAAAACAGTTGCGTAATGGTGAAAGTTATGATCAGTAATTAAGTTCTGGCTTTAAGATCAAGTGAATAACATTCAACACGTTTGTTGTTATAAAGACTTGAAGGCGTACGGCAAACCTGAGAGAGAGTTTTTTTAATGGTCTGAAGTGCATGAACCGCACTTCCTACCAACATCATTGATACTTCAACTTCCAAATTTTTTTTATTGACTTCAACAATTAGTAAAAGCACAAAGATGTGCATTTTTCAACCATTTCTTTGATTTGGGGTGTTTATTTTGGTTGCAATTACTTCCTTCTGTCAACTATTTTAACCAGATAAACCAATGTATGTAAGAATTCCAACGTTCCATTCTTGTACTTGTAATAAATATTGTATTGTTTTATTATTATGAAAAGAAGATATTTATCATTGAACTGCTTATGTTGACTATTAAACTTTGTCGATAAAACACTTCATTTGTTTACTTTAATCTTTGTTGTGTTTCTTCTTTGTCCATTAAGTTCAATATTTTTGGTGAGCTTCACGACAACATGGCATAACTTTAAACCTGCGCGAAACAACTCTGGCCCATAACTAAAAGTGGCACAAAATCGATTTTGGTGTAATCGCCTAATTGATTAATCCTTATAATTGACAAAGCAAATAAGATGAACAAACACCATTGGAAAGCCTGGTCTTTTTCTTTAATGTTATGCCATTTAAGAATGACTTATTTCGGAAATTTATA
>JAMKCH010009449.1:0-39034 GCA_023653785.1 Ophioderma brevispina | reverse complement strand
TCTTTGTTTGTCCTGTTGATTATTTTTTACGAATCCACACTTTTCTGTACGAATCTACAGTAAACTATAGATTCGTGCAGAAGTGTGGATTCATAAAAAAAAATAATCTACAGGATAAACAAAACACTGACGTCATTGTATTGCAAATCAATGATTTTTACACGCTATGGAATGTACTGTAGAAAGATGTGACATCAGCAATAATAAACGGTAAATACCAGAATTTCAGATTTCATCATAATTAACATGTTCTTTTTTTCAAGTATAACTATAACCACAATATAATAAACATCAATCATTATTTTAATACATTGATGCAGGTCTAATACATTACTGTAAGTATATTTTCCCTACAGGGCTTTTCTGTCATCTATAAGGCCAAAAAAGTGTCTTATAAGATACTGTATATAACTGTATAATATACTGTATAATAACTTTCCAAATTAAAATTTTCTTTTGTTTGATTTTAGCACAACTTGTTGATCTAAATTTTAACTTGAACTCATATTAGTGCAAATTCGCATAACATTTAAATTAGCAGTATTCAATTGTCGCAAAAGAATTGTAAACTTATAACATAAAAATTAAATTTGTTCAATAATCTTTCAAAATTGAGATTGACGATACGTTTTGATTTGCTTTTTGTATTAACGTAGCTTGTTGATCTAAATTTTATCTAGACCTCAAAATTGTAATGAATTACATTACATTTTACAGCATTCAATGTGGCAAGAGAATTTTGAACTTAGGCAAAAAAGAAACAAATATAGGCCACAAAATAAATTTGTTCAAAACTAATTTCTCTCAAATTGGGTTTGGCGATACAACCTTGTACAGCCTTCTTTTTACCAACAAACTTTTAAACCTTTCGTTTATCTAACTTGATGTTCAAAATTACGTGTATATCACGTGCTTCTTTAGCTTTCTCAATTTGGGGTGAAGTAATTTCTTTGCCCACTTGAGGTTGCACAAATGATGAGCTAGTGCTAGGTCTGTCGGCAGTATCTTTAGCATTACCATACAAGGCATTGCTGATACTCTTTTTCTGTCCATCACTTGTACGCTTATAACCTCGAACTGACTTGGACCTATGCCCCACTGTTTCACAAACCAATTGCTCGTCAAAATGACTATGGTACAGCGCGAAGCTGCAGTTGCTCGGAGAGAGTGGTTTGTTATACCTTAATTGCACTAAGGGCTGACACGAATACAGACATTAGAGATCGGTTGTGAGAGCCTTAAGTAGAATGCCAGGACTACATTTTTGGCTGGTTCGTCTGAGAGACCATATTTTCAAACAAAACGAACAAAACCACTTCTTGGATCTTGTTTATTTTCATACGCTCGCACACATTTGGGGGATTTTTCTATCTTTTAGGCCACCTTGACGAGTTTTGGATACATCTCGTATAGGAAAGATACTAACCCTCATAACTCTGTATGGGCGGAAATTTGGGATTGGACGTACCTCAAATTACGATGTTCAGACCCCGCTCTCAGAGCAAAATGCAGCCCTACCATGTACAGCATAGTATCCTGGAGTTGCTGCGGATTGCTGTCACCGAGGACCCCAGTCTCCCACATTTGCTCTTCTTCCTCTTCCGAAATAAGTTCTGCTTGTCTACGACGCACCCTTAATCCTTGGGAAGCAAGATCTTTCATGCGTTGATCTAACGTATTCTTTAGGGTGACAAATTCTGGATCATCCAGAAATTTAATTTCTCTTCCATTCATTGCAAGGTACAATTGGATAGAAATCAATAGTTCATACACGGTTTCGGATGGATAAGACTCACCGGTCTTCTTCTTTCCCTCCAAAAGGAATCTCGTGAGACAAAAACATAACGCATCTTTTGTCAGATCTTACTAATCTCCATGCATATGGGACTAATATGCCTATCATAAGCTTGCACGCTTGTGGGTTTCTCCATATGTCCATTGGTTGAATAATTTTACAGCCCACTCACATTTCTTTACGGTATAGCTTTTAAAAAAGCTGTAGAAAGAAAAAATATAAAAAATTTTGAGTTTCACAAATGTGCTTTGAATTTAATTTTTCGTTAATTTCCTTTTATTTGTTGGAGGCAATTAGGCAACGGTAACGACTAAAACGCCGCCGCCCTCAATTTCCCATAATGCTTGTACGACTCACTGTGTGAAGTAGCTAAGCTCAGATCGATGTTCTTCATAAAGAAAATCATAACAATTTTAGATTTACTACAACATAAACTACGAAAAACCCGACCTCTCAAACTTTGGATTGAGCAATTTTAGGTGATTTAATTCATTTACTGCTTTAATTTATAATAATACACACAAACTATTTCGAAATAATATATGATTACGTGTACGCCTTCAAATTTTCAAAAAATCATTTGGTTTAAAATGTTTATTTTCCTTGATGAGTAATGTATTCTAATATAGTTCTTGCATGACTTTAGTTGGACATACACGATTTAGTGATACATACCTCTTCGAGATTTTTTCTGTAGTCACCTCCGCCTCCTAACTGGTTCACCAAAACGAGCTTGGTAATGTTCTTCTGCCTTCAGACACGTAGAAATAAAGGTCGTCTTCAGAATTTAAAAAAATCTGAGAACTCAAGACCATACGGAGCTTTAACATTGCATTCCTTGTTTTTTATCGAGGGTAATTGGCATTGAACAGTAGAAGGTTTCAACTTACTGCTTGAAAATATATTCCGGATTCAGTTTGCTCATCACTATCACTTCTAGAAGTAGTATTCTTTGAGTGATAAAAATATCCCGATCTAAGTCCAGAATCCATATTACAGTGTGTGTGTGCCCGTGTGGTAAATTAAGCATTTTCTGAACACGAGTGCTCGGACCTTTCTGACCATTTAATCATTGACCAGTAAACCCAATTGATCTCATTTGCGTGCAAGAATTACGAATCTCAGTTTTGAGAAATAACAGTAGCATTGGTCGATCCCTGAACAAACTTCACGAATCCATACTTATTCACCCTTTCAGAACAATTTATATTGAACAGTTAAACCCAATAATGATCTCAATTCAGGCGCGGATCCAGGGGGGGTACCGTGGGGCCTTGGCACCCCCCCCCCCAGGCCGCGGAATGTTTTTGGACGGAAGTGATGTGCTTCATTATTTTTATTCCGCTCCATCTTGACATCTGATGACCGCACTCCCTTCGTTTTTAAGATTGCGGGCGTCGGTTGACATAGATTGCAATTTGCCTTCCCTAAGTTTCCCCATCCCCAAAAAAGTTGCACGAGTCGATCGGAGCTGTGAAATGAGATACATCAAAGATCAAATCACGTCCTACACTGTTAGCCCAGGACCCTGTAGACATTTTACACTCTCAGTACAAAAGGTTGAGTGATTAAATATGTAGACAAGACCGACAGAACCCCTGAAACATATTCTTAAGTGCCGCAAATGGTGACTTAAGGAAAGGGGGCCCAGACAAAGTTTTGTACAGGGTCAAATTTTTAAATTGATCCATCATGGTTGAAAGTATAACATGTTTATTTGGCTAACCCACAGAGATCAGTAAAGGTAGTTTGTACTATCCACACCGTAAAGTTTCAGGTTATAGGCTACAAACACCATGAAGCTACTAGAGTAGTATAGTTGATACACCTAATTTAAAATTGCAAGTTAATTTATAAACTAATATAATATAGTCTACTTTAGTTTTAGTAATGTCTTGAAAGCTGGTGTAAGGCTAATTTGTGAATGAAGCATGTCAAGGTTTTTTGGTGCACGGCCTTTCATCATGCGTAAAGGTAGTACAAGATTGTCGCTAACGTTTCACTGACAATGAGTAGTAAATTTTCTCAACCATGAAGAAACACCCCACACGTTAATAGTCTTTTAATTACTTTCAAATAGCGCGTAGCGCGGAAAAAAAATTGCAAATTTTATGGGTTCAACGTAAGTAACAGGGCAACTTTTTTTCTGTGTTTCCACAGGGCAGTTTTTTTAACCCTTTTATAAGGTGCGGTAAAGTGGTTTTTTTTTAATGTAGAAAGCGGGGAAAGTTTTTTTTTGTCTCATATGGTGGGTGAAGGTTTTTTTTTAGAAAACTTCCAACCCCCCCTGACTTCTTCTTCTTGGCGTATGAGGCAGCGCTAAATTGTTGTAATAAGCGTTGGAGCCCACTCACTGTTTGATTGGTTGGGGTTTGAAAACTTATGTCAACCGGTGGACGAAAGGTAGTTAGGGCACTCATTGAGAACGTTATCCGCAGTCTGTGATGGAGAACCACATTGGCAGGCTGGTGATGGCCGCGCCCCCATCGGTGCATGTTGCTATTGAAGCAACCGACTCCTGTGCAATCCTTAGGGTGACCCATTCCTTGCGTGGGCGATTACTGCCAGGTGGTAGTTCTGTCCTAGGTGTAATAGAGAGTTTGTCTGGTCTCGGGGTATCTAGCCCGGCAGTATTCCAAGTCTGGTAAAGAATTTGGAAGGGGAACTGGAGAGTTTAGCAGCGTGTCGGCAGAAAGGTCGGCGATAACCAGTCTCTGTCTACCGAGTGTGTGGATGCGTTGACAGTGGTTAGCAGGCAGGTGCTTATTGTCCAACAGTGCCTATTCACTAGTTTATGCGCGTGGTTTCTCTCCGAAGTACTGCAGGTGCAATTCCTGAAAGCACTGGTAGGAATTCAGAAGGATTAGGACGGAGGCAGCCAGCTGTGGTTCTCAAGGTCTCGTTGAGTACTGTGTCCAGCTTCTTGTGTGAGAGCTGTTTGCACCATGCTGGGGCCTGCATATTCAGCAGTGCTGTGGCCCAGAGCCAAGGCAGTGGTGCGTAGGGTCGTTGGGCGGCAACCCCATGAAGATCCAGCAAGTCGGCACAGGAGGTTATCTCTCGAATATACCTTGGCGCATCCGGACTTGAGGTGGCTGCCGGTAAGAGGCTCTGCCGGTCAAGCTTCACTCCCATGTAGGTTGGTGTAGGATTGTGATGTGCAGAGGCGCACCATGAGGATGATTTGAAGCGGGCGATGAAGCATCTTTGTGTTGCGGGTGAAGGCAGTAGCGGTGGTCTTGGTTTCTCGCTCAGCTTCAGATATGATATGCTGATATATGAGATATGCTGCAGTAGGGCCTGTCTGTTTAAGTTGTGCCTTTCTACTTCGGTCCAGTTGCTGTCCGAGTGGAGGAGGGCAAGATCGTCGGCATAGCCATAATATTGTCTAGATGTTGTTTTAGGTAAATCGCTGATAACAAGTTGAACAGCATAGGAGCCAGTACAGTCCGTGGTGGTACTACAAGCTAGGACGACGCAAGACTACTCGTTCTGCCCATCACTGGTCTTGAGAATAAAGCTAACGGTTTGGCAAGCATGTTACATCTAACTGTGTACAGGTGACGACGGATGGTCCTGAGAATTTTTGAGTGTCAGGCCTATGGTGCCACACTGTGTCGTATGCTGCAGTAGGTCCAACAAGATTACGCCTGCCTTACTGCGGCTTTTCCAAAGCTTTCCTCAATATCATTTGTGAGTCTTACAAGCTGATGGACAGTGCTCCGGCCCAAGGTGAAATCCTGCTTGTTCGTCGACATATTGGGGATCGACGACGGCTCCAGCCGGCCAGGGTCATCCTCTCAAGGAGTTTGAAGGAGACACACAGTAGTGAAATTGGGCGGTAGTTCTAGGGTTGTCGACAGGCTTGTTGGTTTGGGGAGTGCATGAATAACTCTCCTTCAGATCTTGGGTAAGGACTGTTTGGTAAGGCAACATGTTTAGACTCTCCTGAGCCATCTAAGACATCATGGGCCGGTCATGCATCAGACTTCTGCTGGTAATGTTATCATTGCCTGGTCATTTCCACTCTTTAGTTGGCTGGAAGCAAGAGATAAGTCATCTAGTTTTTGGGGAAGAAGGATGTAAGTGACCCGTCCACTCCGGTGCTCGACAAAGTTTGGTGATCTCTTTTTTGACAGAGCGAGTGATCCTTATTAATGTCTTGAAACGACCATTTGCGAGGGTTGGCTCAGCAATTGAGTTGCAGTCACTCTGGACATTTTCGATGGTTTGGAATTCTGCCAGTGAGGCGGTTTATAATCTTCCGCATTCCTGCTGGAGTGGGTGAAGTCGATTCCTTGACTGTCCTCGCCAGCGCTCATGAGGTTTCCTGTCCAAGCAGTTTTCAGAGCTGAAGCCTTGGAAGAAGCTCTTCCCCAGGTTCAATAATTCAGGAATCAGGTAAGAGTGTCACATTCCTCATCCCAGATAGTGATATAACTGCCACGACAGGCATGTGGGAGGTCTTTTGCTATATTATTAAAGAGTTGACACAAGAATTGTACGGTGGAGGGGGTTGGGTGGTCTGGAGGTTGGCACTTCTATCCACCATGGGGAGTTGGTGGTTCTTGAACGGTGTCCAGGTCTGCCTTGCGGAAGTTCCACCTTTTCACGGCTTTGTTGGTACAGGCTTAGCAAGCTCTCCTGAGCTATCATGATGTCTGTGGTTGGACTCGGAAGCGGCGAAAACATTACGATGATGGAGATGTATCCATGTTTGGCCAATAGCAAGGTCTGGGTTTGTAGACGTATTCCACCTTCCAGAGTTGAAAGTGTCTGGTTGCTTGGGGTCGTGTAAAAGTTGTACACCGGATTTTGCGGCCCAGTCCTCTAGGGTCGCTCCATCAGGGTTTTGTGTTTCTGTACCCCAGAAACTTCAGGAATCCACTACTAAGGTCGGACCTGGGGTCCAGGAAAATAAATAGTAGAAATTTAAATATGCTTGAAAACTAATACTTACTCCAAGTTTCTCCCGCACCCACACCCGCATCGTCTTATGCGGCACATGGCTGTATTGCGGCCACTACATCATGAAAGGAAAACCATTTGATTTTGCTGTCAAACATTTGCCATTATAAAATAATATGTTACCATCAAATTTGCGTGCGAAAATTTGGAAAGTGTTTTGGACTGAACATTGCAAGGTTCCGCAACTTTGCCGCACTCACCTCGGCAGTTCGATATACATACGTACTAATCATAAACTTTTGCATAACAAATGTTAACCAATCACTATATTTGACTTTTAAGCATTATATAATTGTTTCTATCAATTTTCATGGGAAAATGTGTTTTTTGGGAAAGCGGAACATCGCACGGGTTCCGCTCGAAGTGGCAAATACACCCTCCCGCCCCCACACCCCAAACCCCCCCCCCACACCCCCCCCCCCACCCCCCCCCCAGACAGCTTGATATATACGACCTCTGCATGGGCACTTCATGCTTAACAAACAAAACGTAACCCATCACTATATTTACTTTTTAAAACTGCTGATCATACTATACGCATTTTGTTTCTATCAAACTTGCAGGGAAATTGTGTTTTGAAAGCTTGATATACGAACTCTCGAGGAACAACTTTATGCTAATTCAAACAAAACTTAATCCGTCAACTATATATTTTACCTTTTTAAAACTGCTGATACATACTATATAAGCATAAAAAGCCCAAAATATACACATGTAGAGGGAAACCCTTATTCAAGTGGTTTCTACGGATTTTGCATTGGGAAAATATGTTTTGGAAAGTAAATAGTGAAAGGGTCTGCGCTGCGCAACCCACCCCCTTTTGTAGCAAAATATTGTTTCCATCAAAATTGCATGGGAAAATGCTTTTTGGAAATGAGAACATTGCAAGGGAGATCCCCTCCCGCACCCCCCACCCAGCAGCTTGATATACGAACTCTCCCTGAACACTTTATGAAATTCAAACAAAATTAACCCATCAACTAGGCCTATATTTTACTTTTTAAACATGCTAATAATACCTATAATTTCTTCAATGGCATGGGGAAAATGTGTTTTGGAAAGCAAAATTGCCAAGGGTTCTGCACTTCGCGCGGAGAGGGGGCTACCCCCTCCCCCACCCAAACCCCCGGACCCCCTTCCGCACCCACCCCGACGCTGATATACGAACTCCTCCATGAACACTGTATGCTTAATTCAAACCAACTTAACCCATGGCAATATTTTACTAATTAAAAGAATCTAACCTATCGCTATAAGTTAACCCATTCAAAATTTCAAATTGTTTTTCATATCACATTTGCATGGGAAATGTGTTTTGGAAAGTAAAGAATTGCAAGTGTCTGCGCACACCCCCCCCCCCTCCTGCAGCACCCTCTCGCTATACTTGCAAGGTGCCATGACTCTTACCTAAAACCCCGCCCCTATGCAGGGGCCTAAATAAAAAACATGACCAAATGAGTCAACCCGACACCAAAAAAAAAAAAACACGTCACAAGTAGGCAAAAAAATCCAGCCTATCACTTGAGAAAAAAAAAACAAAAAAATAAAAAAAAAAAAACTGAAAAAAAAAACAAAACAAAATCTTCCCTGCCGAGCAAAAAATTGCCCTCACCCACACTTCCACCCCTCCCCTTGAAGTCAACGGGCTCCTTACGACAGCGATAGAGCTTCTCGATCACTTTTTAAGGACGCTTGGTCCCTTGCTACATAATTTATTTCTTACCTTTACTGCCTTCTCGTCGTTCACACTTCACCTTGCTCGGCGTTTAACTGTTTTACTCCACTGTTAATTTTGATATAACTTTATATATTCGAAGTCCGGATCAATTGTCCGGAAACATGAACTCCGTTTCAGCGCACTAGCCGATAATAATATGAACATTTCCCCTCAATTACAGTGGAAAGTTGATTGCCATGATAAAATAAGACTTCCGGCTTCTCGCGGAAGGGGGGATACCACCCTCCGCACCCACCCCCGCGACGCTACGCGCGCCGTGACGCTACGCAGCCATTACATCCCAGCATTTTTAAATTACTCTTGGCACCCCCTCCAGTCAGGTCTGGATCCGCCCTGTCTCAATTGGCATGGCAACAATACGAATCACCAGTTTTAGAAATAGCAATGTGCTTTTAGCATTGTCGTCATGAACAAAAACTTTACTATCCATACGTATTCAACTTACTATACTTATTAAGGATGGAGCATGTACTCCTTTTATAAGTCTTTTACGAATCTATACTTCTTCATATTCAATCTTTCAATGCACATTTAAGATTCACACTTTATTGTTTCTTTTTCACTTATTTTCTTCAATGATATGTCGTGAGAATGCACTCGGAAGTAATCGACAGCTTTTCAGACTATCAATGGATTTGTTAATATCCACAGTAGATATTTATATAATAGTTAGATCAACAGTTATCAATAGTATTAACAGGTTTCCGTTACGGACTTTGATTTGACGTTATGAGCAATGGTTTACGTCTGAGAAAGCACTCGAAGTTATTGATTCTTGCTATCGTAAGCACGAATCACACTTCGCGTTTATTCTCCTAACTTAAATTGTAATTTTGTGCAATATTTTGCTTGAAAACTATCACCGAATTAAAGAATGGATGTGCTATTCTGTTTACAAAGAATGACAACAGTCAGGTGGATGATTGAATTATGAGCCACTAATAGGTCTGCAAATATGGCATTGAAAGAATCAGAAAGTACGTAATACCAAATGCTCAGGTGTATTTGAATGCTAAAGCTGAGGTTGATTTTTGCATGGTGCTATACTGGATGTGAATTGGAAGGCTGTTTTTATTCATGGCTTTTTTGTCTGTTTCAATGACACTATATAAGATATTTTCAATTTAGAAGTATACATAATATACTGCCACAATAGTTCTTCATGTCATTGTTTTGAAGGTACAGATAGAGTGTTTTGTTGTAAGACAGTGGGAAAAGTCAAGCATTTCAAATGTGGGGTGGCAATTTTACAGTGAATTTGGAACCACTGAGGGTCGGATGAAGGATCACATTACTATTATTTCAGTATAAATTATCAAACTATCTTTTTTTGCATGTTAGATGAAAATTTTCACTTATTTAATTATAATTATTCTTTTTTTAAAAAACATTTTTAGTGGTTTGGGGGCTTTTAATATTTTTTTTCACAAGGTTTTAATATTAGGTAAAATGCTTGGAAGTCGAAGGTCATTGCAGCTAGGAATAATAAAATAGCGCCTCTCACAACAGCAGATGTATTTTATTTTTATAGTAATGTGGGCATATGTCCCCTTTTGTGTGGGGGGGTGGGGTGGATGGCGGACTTGAGTGTGGTCCCACCCTTGTTGCACAGTCCCAGCATATGTTTAGGGAATTCTTTTAGCAGCAGTAAGGGACTATAGTCCATTATCAATTTTTTGCTGTTCAATGATCATGTGTGGCCTAAAGTTTTTTTGTTTTTTTTCTGGCAAGAGTTTTTCTGTGATGGTTCTAAATGTTATTATGCATTTCTTTGACAAGGCAACATGCCGTTATTGGATAACTTATAGCTATTTGAATGGCATTAAATGGGACAATCATGGAGTTGTGGTTGGGCATTACCCGACCACCCCTAAATTTTGATCAAATTTCATGTAATAATAGCAGTGGGACGATGCTTCAAGCACTGCACTATGTCCCGTGTGATCTATACTATCAGCAGAATTAATTCGAGTTGCGTTTGAGATATGTAGTGTGTGTTTGATGATTGGAAGATTTGCATGCCGACTAGTACTGTGTGTATATTTGTAAGGGCCCATGTTTTTTTATTTACTCACGGCAACGTACTTCCGTGGTGGCTGACGCGGCAGCCAATCTAGTGCGTAGGGGGGAGCTTTGTGTGATTTAAGCCGCCTTAGCCTCAGCTTTGTGAGTGAGTTTCATATCAATGTCTTTCAGCAAATTCCACATATCACGCTCAGAGCCTGAGAGTCTCATCTCAGCTTCTGAGTAGAACATTTTCGCACGGAAGCCTTTTTTTTAGTTAAGTGGATTTGTTATGATGCATTTGTATAGGTTCTGTTAGTGTAGTGTGTATTGGTTCTTGGTTATTCTGATTGGATATGATTTTTTTGTCATGTAAGATTGTTTGCTGTTTGCTTAAATGTTTGTAATAAGGCCTGACGCCGAGCGTTTGTTCAGGGAGACCGAACAACGGCTGACATAATGTCAGCATCTGGTTTTCCAGAAAATTGCCACACGTGCCCCCAACTCTTTCTGTTTTTGACAAATGGTAACCTCCAATTTTTCAAACTCCTGGAAGTGATTTCATAAGGTCCTTTCAGTATGTAATTTTTGACCGATACACTTATACCTCACAACTCCACTGTGACTTTGTAAACAAAGATGTGCAAAGTGCGTTGAGCTACTGCTGCTCTATATGGCATTAAAGTAACTTTACTACACTAAGTAACACAATATAAAGTATGGCCATGCGTTTTGAATTCCACTAACCTTAAGGAACAGAACATCTTGGCAAAATTCTCGGTGTGATATTCTTTTAAGCACTTAAACTACACCTACCTAGGCAATTACAATCAAAGTGAAGCTATTGAGAGTAATTGCAATCTCCATGTAGCATGTAGCATTCAGGAATTATGGTATATTAAAAGACAAAATGGTATCGGGGAGCCGAAGACCGATATGAGGGCCGATATGTACACTATACTATCCTCCCAAGGGTAAGGATACAGGGAATGCTGGAACTTTCATGAATTACTTATTACCCTATTTTTTGGCATTATTTGTTTTGAGCAATTATGATCATTGTACCTGATAAAAAAGTTATTTTATTGTTAAAATTCTTCTTTTTCATGGTATGGGGCTCCGAGTCCTAGGATGAGCAAATATGGTTGAAGAGATTCGTAGATCTTTCATAAATTAGGCATTTCTTTTTGGGGGGTTTCTATTGATATATTTTCTGGTGATTGGGAAATAGAATGAAATTACAGCAATTAACAAACTGTTGTAGGCTTTTGGGGTATTTTTCCTCCTTTATGTTAAACGTTACCTTCCATATGGCATAATCACATTGACTGAAAAATAAATTGCCGGAATATGGACACACATACAACACAGGTTAATCATGGATTCTATTATAAGAGACTTTCAATCAGAATCTAATGTACAAAATAAAGTGTTTTGTATCAATTGGTTGACTTCAGACGATCCAAAGCATCCACATCTACACTTGTTAAATAGTGGATGATTGCACATTAGGTTTTCCATTTGGTCTTGTATAGAATCCTGAGTCTCATCCTATTAAATCTTGTACACGTTACTTAAGCAGGTGAAATTGATTCCTGGTGTTGTTTTAATATGAATACTTTCTGGGGTTTTCTAGATTAAGACAAGCAAACCGGCATAACCGACCGTTTTCCATAAAATTTGCTCATACTTGTAGACCTCCAAGTGGCGCCATCATGTTGTATCACATTTTAACCACAACCAACCAGTGTGGGCCTGTGATCAGAACCGGGCACCTTGCACTACATCACACCACGCAGCAAGTTGCAAGAGTTTGCCTGTTAGATCTCGGGCGATTTCCCTCTAAAAAACCAAGTCATTCTCAATTTTCCGGTCTTGCGTACTTCCCTGCCCTGGCCCTGCACTTTGGTCCCGCAAAACAAATTGGGGCAACGACCTTACCGTTTTGCAGGGCTCACGTAGTCCGGCCACGGCAGCCCCCCCCCCCAAAAAAATGAACAACTACTTAACCTGGCCTGGCAACTGGCCGCGGACTTCACTCGGCCAGGCCACGACAGCGTACCAACGTGGCAGATCTGGCTGTTAGATCTAGGAAGAAAAAAAAAAAAAAAAAACAATTTATTCCCCTAAAACCGCGCAGGGGTCTGCTCTGGACCTCATTTTGTCATAGAGTAACTTAAGTCAATTTTTAAAAGTGGCCTTTGTCCAGTTTTTCAAACTGGGAGTCTTGAGGTTTACCGTAATTTGGGGCCATGGTTTTTTTTAAAACCATGACTTCACAAGTGCAATAAACCAATCTGTTTGTAGCTGTCACGTGTTGAACAGGTGCATTAAATGTGACTATCTTTTCCCGCCTAACGTAACAAGTAATTTGATTCTAAGATAATAATAGTAAACTCTAATTATGTTACAGGTAAATGTGGGGGCCTCAGTGGAGACGGCGATGCACCGTATGCAGAGGTATGGGCCCTTCAACGCCCTAGGTAGGATTCAAAGCCGAAAGGATGATAAGTCCAGAGCGGAAAAAATTGTCGGCCATCATTGTCATGCAGGAGTGAGGCCTCGCCTTGCTCGGTTCTGATTTCGCAGCCCCACACCGTTCGGTTGTGTTTAAATTATTTTTGCGGTAGAAAAAAAGACGCCAATTGGATCGAAAGTTGTCCGCGACGAGAACGCCTATCTGTGAGGGATACCTTACTTGTTCCACCGCTGGGCCCACGGCAGCGGATCACCCGGGGCAGAGCCAGGGCCAGCGGGACCTACGTGGCAGGGCCACGACAACAGGGAACTTTTCCCATGGATACCTAGGCCAACTTCTCTGTTTCTAAGAAGTGCAGGGTCAAGACAGGGTTAGCGTTGCGGGCAAACGGCAGGAAATACGCCAAAGACGGATCCTGACCGGTCTTTAAAGGAAATTGCCTAGGTCTGACTGGCAATCTAGGTACCTCTCTTGCGAGTGCTGCTGCTGAAAAGTCCAGAGCGGATCCTACCCTCACGTACACACTCCAATACAATGTACAAACAAAATTATTAAAAACGCCAAAAATAGCCCTAATTGAGAGATACATAACATTTTCCAAGTAACAATTGCTTTGTTGTGTGACTTTTACTGAACACTGATATGGTATAAATAGTGGAATCTACGTTTATGATCACTGTAGTAGCTCATAGTCGACCCTCATAAGCTGATTCGTGCCAAGAAATTGTCAATATTTCTGAATATGCAATGATATAGTACTGTTGTTGCATTCCCCAACTGCCTGATATGTGGACCCCTTAAACACGTGGAAATAGATCCTTGTACAGATCCAATAAAATTTGTTATAAAAACACTGAAATACATCTATCTCACACTGTCTCATCATTTTACTTACACAAAAATATCCTGTGTTTTCATAAATATTTATGTCAATGTTCATCACAACCATAAGTAATTTTAGCACTGTCATCATTGTTCAAATTGTCATGAAAAAATGTTATGACCAAGGCCCTTCATGCTTCAATACAGCAAAACTCCATGTCTTGTTCAAGTTATTCCAAATCTATAGCCCCGCGCTCCGCGCGGGGCAATGAAAGAAGCGCGCTCATTACTTCATACTGAATGGTGATCATCAGATTTGTGATACAGCTTTGGGGAGATTTTTGGAATTATGCAATGGGTGTTCATGACTTCGAGAGTCCTTTTGAGGACCTCAGGTGGTCAAAATTATATGCGCATTATACTGGCAAAATCCGGTATGGTCTCGGCCTATGGAAGCTGAAAAAAGCAATTTAAATTTAGACTTCCGTCGTTGAGTGTTGGTGTTGTTTTATGTAGTAACGTTTGGCCATGAGTAAATCCCGGAAAATTGAGGGGTGAAAAAGTACTCCTAAAGAATCGTAGACTATGCGCGATATAATGTGACTAGTGAGATGTACTATCTGGGTTGGTATTACGTGTATCATTCCTGAACCCACAGTGTCCTCATTGCAAGGTGACATTTAATTTAATAAGTGACACGCAAAGATGCCTGGCGATTTTCCGGCAGTGGAACCATAGTTTGAACAGGGAGATGCTAATGGGAGTATTGTTGCTGTAGTAATTATATGCGCGAACGTGTTTGTGGGCGCGGTCAGCATGGTTTGCATTGACACGTACAATGTTACACACAATGTTTTACTGCATTCGGTTGTGTGTATACTTAGGTCAGTCCCCCGAATGCGACTACACATGCGCGAATTGCCGTCGGTGAATAGCGTCGGTGAGGTTTTCACTAGATTTTTAAGGCTATCAATAGATGAGGTTTGTTGTGTCTCTGTCTTTAGCAGGGAAAAGCGCTTGATAAAACAAAAGGTGAATGGTACCTCCTTTACGTGGTGATACCAGGCCACGGCAGCAGCAAAAATAAGGCAACAACAAAACTATACACTCAGATCTAGGGACGCTTTCGGTACTAATTAATATAGCCAAAAGCACGTCCAGGGAAGTTACCAGAGGAATTTAAAAGGACCATACTGGAGGCGTCTACGATCCCTATAGTGTAGATCGCTTTGGCTTATTTTCCGGCCTGTGAAGCCCCTGGAGCTGGATTATTTGGACGCACCACCCCCCCACCCACAATAAATCCGTGATTGTGGTCCATTTTTTAAAGTGGTTAATAGATGGCATTAAATGACGTTCAGGATATAATAAATCTTAATAAGATGACAATTTACATTTTCTGTAGTGCAATGTTCAAAAAGGTTTTTGGTTTCTTTTTTTTTTTAACTGTGCCAAAAGCCTTCTAAATGTTATTGGTAGAATTCTACAACCGATCAAATGCCAATTGAGACCAATTTGAATCCTCGAAAAATCTCCGTCGACCCTTAAATATGAATAATCTTTTATTTTTTAAGTTATGTAATGTTTAACTTAAAATTGGGACACAACGTTAGTAGGTAAATATTTTGTAGCTAGGAAATCAGAGTTCTGTTAAGTGGCATAGTGTTTCACCTTATAGTCACATTTGGTATTTTGGTTGGGCTTGCTTACTTATGACTGTCATCATGACCCCAATAGTATGTCAGATCAAGCAAACTTATGTATGTAATTAGATAGAGCAGTTAAGGTATTATACATCAAAGTATATTCCTTCTGTGTTTACTGTCAGAGCTGGGAGACAAAATTAAATTTAAATACGTAAGTATCACCAAAACCCACTTAATATTAATACCCTATGTTAGAATTAAGATTGTCTTCGGAAATGAAGAAATTTAATAACTTCAAAAATATTTTTCCGTTATATACAGCATTCATATGTCTGTCGAAAAAAAGTTTTCTTTTCCCGCAGACATGTATTGATCCCCACATAAGGTCTTAATCATCGTCTTTTATTGCTGATATACGAAGGCATTAGATACTGCACTGAGGACTGGAAGACTCAAACGAACTTGAACAATTACTTGAACAAGGGATCAGTTAACAAACGTCACCTTGGTAAGAAAACCCTATTTGTGAAGTTTGGTATCTCGTTATTTAATTATTGATTCTAATTGCTATTGATCCTCTCGTTAAATTCATGAGTGTGGTTCCCCGTAGGCCACTGTGTCAATTTCGTTGGTTGGCACGCCAGTATGAACAACGCACTTTGTAATAAATAGTTACGAATGCGATCTTGTGACATATCTAATAAAAAGTGCCTCTTCAACGCACTTTGTAACAAATTTTATGAAAGTCATGAAAGTTGTCAAAGATCGTCCATTTAAGAACATTACTCCCCACTTAACAGACTTAGTGTAAAGCAGAAGCGAAAGCGCTAGTGAATTCGGCAGCCCGCAAACGGATATTGGCAGATGCCCTCAGGGAAGAAAGAAGTTCTAAATTTGAGAAAAGTTGACCACAGAGCTGTTGACCCAGTTTTAGAGCAATGTTTAAGCAATGGCGACACAATTTGATACCTGATATAATAGGGATAGGCAAGAGCTCTTACCTCCGCAAAAAAAAAAAAAATAGAAAAATCTTATTGCGGAATTCTGCATACAGAGTGAATAAAAAATGTGTGCATGAAAAACACAAAATTTGACCCGACCTGTTTATCACTTGTTACGCAGTTGATTTTCATGAGCTGCATATTTTCGAATTTCTATGCTGAAAAATGAAGGAATGAAGTGAAAAATGAGGTAGATATGAAAGATTTTAACGGCTGATCCAGAAGGATTTGTCATATATTCAGACCAAAATAATGGAAACTGAAACCAAGCTTAAATGTTGTAAATCCCATTGGAAATGGGGTGGTAAGTTAATTTGGTAAAAATGGATCGCGGCGAAATCGTCATACTACTCTTTTCTCACCAAATTCAGCATAGAAAGTGGGAAAGAAAATAGCAGATCATGAAATAATCAACTGCGTTACAGTTGATAAACAGGTTCAGGGTCATATTTTGTATTTTTTGTCATGCACAATTTTTTTGGATTCACTATGTATAGGGCCTATATTACGTCGGCCTAAGTGCTCCTAGTCTTATTTCTGATACCAAAACATAGCTACAAATGCTTGTCGTTTATTTTTGAATTTCCATCATGCCAGAACTACCCATAATCCCTCACGAGTATGATCATTGCAATGCAAAACTGCGAAATTTGCGCAACTTTAACATTTTTACAAAAACATTCTAGAGGGTGTCCTCAAAAGGATTCGGTCAACATTTGTGTAGAAGTATGTTCTAGAGGAGATGACAGATTTTGTTTTTTGGTGGACACCCTAGGATTTAAGACATTTAGATATGGACTACATCAGTTTAGTCACGCTTTCAATGTCAATGTGTAAGCAGAAACTGTCGCTGCCGATTCAAGTTAACACTGTTGCCAAGTTTAATCGTTGTTACACGATTGTAAAACATGTACAATTCGACATGGTTGTTATAGTTCAGTAGTATTTTGTTGCTACCCACGGTTAGTATGGAATAATTACGCGACATACCGTATACCAGGGGCCGGGGGGATCACATTATAATGGATATGGGTGTAGGCTGGCGCTTCCAAACCCAGGTTCATTCGATGAACCGAGGACTAAAAACAAATAGGGGTATTTGGGTGACGAGGAAAGTCAAATGCCCACAAAAAGTCACCAAAAAAGAGGTCTTTGGGTGAGGAATTTTCAAAAGTTACAAAAATAGAGGTCTTTAGGTGATAGCGGTAAACACTTTCTTCCAAAAATTGGGTCCTTGGATGACAGCCGTGCGAAAAAATTGGGGTTCATAACAGCCTTACATACGCGTTCACCTCAGATGGGAGTGCCTCCCCCCGTTATATTAGTTATTATCAGCAATATGGTGTATTTTATGGCCTAAGTCAATCAATTGTCTTGCCCTAGTATAAAGGGTGCCACTTGTCAAAATTAAACCTCAACCAAATTTAAATGTATTCGGATTGCCGGCCAAGGGCGGGGATGAGCTTTTGACCGAAATCAATAGGACGTTTGTTGTTTGCGATATTGTGATGATTGTCATCTGTGATTGGTCAAAAATTCTCCAGGAGGAACTCATAAGGTTAGGCAAACTGTTTCAAAGAAGTACCAATCAAAGTCATACTCATTGGCAGGCAATACACAATAACTAAAAAAGCCCAGTCTACTAGAGGGTGAGGCCTCGCTAGAATATGCGACCAATATGCCCAAATTGTCGTAATCATAGCCTGGTGTGGCTGCGGTGGTGTAGCCACGTGTGGGCACCTCTTCCTCAGTGATCGCTTCTGTTTTAGTGAGCGGTACTGTTTCAAAATCGCCTCCCGTTTACCAGCTAGCGGGAAGCCTCTCGCTATTAACATAATAGCAGGCCATTTATAAAAAGAGACGTTAAAATCCGGACATGGCAACCATACATCGCATGTTATGCGTTCCCGACATACAGTGCCAAAATCCATCGTACTGCAAATGTCACCGGTTCTGTGCCATGTGACTAAGTATATCCATAATGAGTTACGCAGCCCCCCAGGTAACAAAGGTCCCTCGGGAAAGTGGTTTCCTAGTTTGGGTCCCATGGAACCCCCCTCCCCCCCTTGGGGCACCAACGGGAGGAAAACCCTTGGTCACTTAAGTGTTAATTTCAGGGAGAATACTTGAGGGGGCACGGGCACGTTCTTTTAAAATCTTCGGAAACATGGGTCTGGCTACAGTTAAAACGATTCTACCCTTTGTTGACCGTGAAACCAAAGTGTATCCTACTTGTTAATCATTGTAGACATATGAGAGTGACATATCCAAACTACATGGTTTATAAAGTTCATCTGCCATTTATGACCTTTTGACAGCTATTCAGAAGAAGTGCGCCATGATGATATACCCTTCTGCAATTTGATACCTTGGAACGGGGGATAGTTAGAGACACAGGGTGCTGTCAAGAAATGGAAGCCTAAGCATCCATGCCAGTAAGTCCCCTTAGAGGAGGTGGCTCGGGAACACAGGTGCAAATATCATCGTTTTACCCTTTACTACAGAAAAGGTGTGACACCTTTTGATAGTTAGTATGGACCCTCTTTATCGATTGCAAGGTAGTTAGTGGGCCTGTCAAATTGTGGTGTAACTTTTTCAATAAGGGTCAATTAAGTTTACACAAGTGGTCAAGTTTCAAATGCTCCAATCGTGTTGAAATGTATGTCATATGTACGTCGAGTCTAGGATTCCAAAAAAGTGTATAGTTTGTACCATCTGAGGCAATTGGTTTGGGAGTGATAGGGTAAAAATGGCTAAAATGGTAAAAAGAGCATTTCTTTTTGTACATTGGTACACTAGAAGTTTGATCCAATTTTGGTAAAATTGAAAGAAGTCGTTCTCGGAGCGTATTGTGTTCAAACTAAAATAATAATAGTTTGTACCGTCGCTGACAATGCATAGTTACCATGTTATGGGGCAAAATAGGTCATTAGGGCAAAAAAAATCCCACACTGTGTTGACCTTCTTGACGCCTTACTCCGTAAGTAAACATTAAACATAATAAAGCTATAACTTTTTGGAATCCTCGTACCTCAGGGAATCTAATTTGCAAGTATTTAAAATCAGGTATAGTCAGAGTAAATTTCTTTTAATGTTGGACCCATGTTACAAATTGAGATTGACCTTTTTAAACCATATTGTCATTTTACCCTATTAATCCCAAAACCAATGGTCGTAGTGCGTCACAAAATAATACATTGTTGGAATCCTTGTGATTAGATGGGCAATATGGCATACATTTCAACAGGATCGGGGTATTTTTATAAATTGACCCCGGTGTAAACTAAATTGTGCCCTATTGAAAAAGGATACACACTTTGAGAGTACTACCTACCTTTGATGTAGAGGGTCCATACTAACTACCAAATGTGTCAAACCTTTCTGTATTGGGGAGGTAAACGAACTCCTTAAATAAGGTCCCTATGATATTCTGCTCCTCCTCTACCTATGGTGAAGAGAATACCTTGTGTGCTTTCTTTATGGTAATGACTTCATGGATGGTTTGATTGGTCCCCCTAGGCAATGATGGGATTGATGCAAGCCCTTCAAGGAGCTTGTATGGTGTGAACAGCAGTAGCATCGTTTCTTTGACTGTTTTTGAATGTGTCATTGAATTTACGCTCTGTGACAGCTTCAAGTAGAAGGAATTTCGGGTGGATGTTGTATGGCCCCGGAGCCTTATCTACTTAATGTTTTAGTGCCCACCGTCATCTCTTGATGAATATAACGTATGTTCATAACCTCAGTCGCTATAACATCCATAGTTCTGACACAGCTTTATAAACTTGCAGAAGAAATCATGGTTTTCTATTTAAATTAACCATTTTTGACACACATCTTTTATAATGAGTTGCACCTCACAGGGCCCACTTCTCTGGATTGAATATTGGAATTTTGGCGGCCATATTGAAAAGCACCTCTTTTGAATGCATCGGTTAAACTTGACCTAGGCATTTACACTTTCTACATTACCAGACTGAGCAGATGATAAAAAAAATGAATATCACCTGCAAAAAATATATAAATATCACCTCACATTTTTTAAATCATTTTAGGGTATTTTGGTGCCATTTTGAAAACGCCATCTCCAGGCCATATTAAGGCACATCTGGCCCACAATCGTATATTATTGCATATGGCACACTTATCCTGTGAAGATTACCAGCTATACTATCTGTTAATTCTAAACTTCCCTATTTTTTGCATTATTCCCCTGTGGTTGGTAACTGGGATCTTGTTGCTCCATATAGAAGGGGGACAGCCCCCAACCAAACATATTCCAAACACACCAGACCACCGTATTTTTCAAATGGCTACAGTCGGATAACAGTCTTGTCAGGCACATGCACCAACTAGGCCGTCGTACCAAGGTCGGGGCTGATCGGGGATTGAAGAAGTGAGTCGCCCAATTAAAAACATGCTTGATCTTCCTGATTTCATGATGATGTCGCCTGCTTAGGCGTTTAAGTTCTCTTGACTAAGCCGCCATGGTCTACGTGGCAAAAGTGCAGGACTATTGATCATTAGACCGTTAAAATCGTGAGTTCGAGACCCCTGTTGGTCAACTGTTTGTGTCCCTGGGCCAGCACTAATCTTTCAATTGCCTCGTCGACCTAAGAGAAACTGGGGAGCTGTTATGGAAAATAGCAATCGAAGTGCTGACAGTCTTGTGCCGCTTGTAAGGCATGTCTAAGCGGCCACCTAGATGTGAAGCGAAAGTGATGTGACGATTTCCTGAAGGCGGCGTAATAATAGTTGTCAATAGCGCTTTGAGCCTGTTTAAGGGATTAAGCGCTATATTAAAAACTATTCTTATTTTGATCGCATACTAATCATCCTGATATGGATAAAATGGTAAATTTGCAAGTTGAAAAAGACTGCAGCCGATTTTGAAAATTACGGTGGTCTTGGTAGTTGAGTTGGGAAGAGGCTGGGTCGGGAGCGTGTGCTGAACCTATTTATAGTTATCTATTTTTTATTTCCATTGATCAATTGGCTTATTGATATTAGCATTCAGTGTGGGATCCAAGTGTCAACGATTGAAAATTAAGCATCGATCTTTTTGTTAATATTAACATTAAAATACTACTGAAAAAAATAAGATGTATGAAAATAATGGTGAAATAGTAAGCCGTAGTACATTTGTTAGAATGTATTGCATTCGTCATGTAAATAACTGAAAAGTAATTAATGATAAAACTTTAACACTAAAGTGCATAAGGGGGTCTGTGGATCACGAATTGCGTTTTACCAAATCGCATTTTGACCAGTTTAATCTTTAAGGTTTTGTCATTTTTTAGAGCAAATTGTTACCGCGCAAATAGTAAAGTGAATACGATCCTATAAAGCTAAAATCTGCCATTTATGATGATGATAGCCGAACGAACTATTAGCAAAAATTACTCCAAATTTGTAAAAACAATACGAGTGTTTGCAAGGATCCCATTAAAATTGATACCTAGTATATTAATATTGTCCCTTTAGTATGAAATTAAAAGGCGTGAATTACTTAACATATCAACAAAACCAATTATGTACGTAATTTCACAAACTTCGATGGGTATTGACGGATGGCAAAGATCCTACATTCTTGCCCGCACAAAACGAAGGAAGTCATGGCCTAAAGATATGTGAAAAATGCTATTAGGAAAGAATGCAGATGTAAATTTGGAAGACAGAGGTTAAGAGATCAACTCTCTCACATCAAACTTCTGATTGCTATCAATAACCTTGGAATTAATTGCAGTTGTGCGTCTACTGAAAGCACCTTACGATCTTCTCTAGCTTATTTCCATCCAATATTTAAAATGGCGATGGTAAGAGGTTTTTTCATGGTGATCCATTTACTACGTGGAAATCAAAAAAATGTGCCAAGGATTAAAGATGATCGTGACCTTACAAGTTGACAGGAGGAGATTTTTTAGGCTACGGATTTCTCTCAAATTCACTGGATCGGTTGTAGGCCACTACCGCGAACATTTCGAAGGTTTATAGAATAAACAGGGTGCAAAAGAAAACCGCCAAACATTGTTTTGACTTGCCTGCTGTCGTAATCGTTCCCCATAGAAAACCATGCTGTGGACTTTCTGTCGTGAACGACAGAAAAAGTGCTAAATATCATCTATTACATAAAGAGGGTATTCGGCTTATGCACTTCAGGAGTGATCCTAATTACATTGGTAAGCATTCCAAATATGTAAAAACCGGGGTTCGAGAAAAATGGGGCGCTTCTTCCTGGCAATCTCCGCTGGTCTTTTAGCAATCAATATATCATAGATTTGTTGTTGTTTTATTAAAAACACATCTAATATACTCCCAAATGTTGAAAAAATGAAAGAAATAGAAGAAATATTACGCGTGATAAGGACCAATTTGTAAGGCACACCCTTTTTTCGAATCCTATGGGGATTTCCACATATTACACTTGTGTTTGTGAGAATGTACGATATCAATATCATGATGCTTTGTCAACTTAATGCTATGAGTTTTGATTATTTCAAATACGGATTAGTTCAATGATTTATTTATACCAAGTGCCCAACTGATATGACGAACCAAACACCAATTCCACGTTGCAGAGCAAGAAAACAGATCTTTCAGTGTTTAGGATATTGCAAAGAGTTTAGTGCCTTTTAATTGGCATAACTGTATCTATACCTGGATTACAGCAGTGTTGAAACCCTTTTCATTTACACATCAGGATAATATTGTGTGTATTTAAATTCTTTTGAAGATCAATGAAGGAGATTATGCAAATTCATAGGATCAAGTAAACAAAAATAGCATGGGTCATTCATTACATTTAATAATGCTATTGCCCCGTATATCGTACATTGTCGTATTGTTTCTTGCTTAACGTGGTAAATCCCATGGAATGAAGGAAAAGCATGTGCTTACAAAATTGGTAATATTATGGCTTATTTTTAATCGTTTTCTTCATTTTTTCAACATTCGATGTATATTAATTTGCATTATTAAACAACAACAAATCTTGATTCAGGGACTTATCAAGGTCAAGGTCATCGGCAACCGTTGCACATTTGGTTTTTTGATTCACGTGGTTATAATATTACAACACAGTGACCATTAAAATCATTAAAATTGATTTACCTTCAGTAAAACAGTAGTTAAAATAAATCTTTAAACTCTTGTTAATGAATTAAAAGTAAATAGGTCGTCTAAAACAAAAAACAGAAATGTAATTAACATATCAAACAAACCAATCATGTACGTGATTTCACATATTCTATTGTTATTGAAAAAGGATGGCAAAAACCCTTACATCTGCTGTACAAAACGAAGGAAAGTCAGGGCTAAAGATATGTGAAATCCTGTTAAGAAAGAAAGAGATGTAAATTGAAGACAGAGGTAAGCAGATCCATTCTTGACATCAAACTTATTATTACAATCAAATGTACCATGGACATTTAATAAGTCTGCATTTGTGTCATACTGAAAACGCAACCATTAGATCTGGCTTTTTCCACCCAATATAAAAAATTAGGTTTGTAAGGTTGTTTTAGCTGTTAATCCAGATTATTAAAACACATAACCAGTTCAATGGAAAGATCCATTTAAAATTGAAACCATAGTGTGAGTATAGGGTTTTCTACTTATATACTAAAACTTCTTATGGATTTCCTCGTTTAAGGAAGTAAAAAGTAATATTGAAATACAAAACTGAGAAAATGAATTAATATCAATTAACAAAAACCAATCATTGTCCGTGATTTCGCATATCTATCAGTATGGAAGGGTGGCAAAAGCCCCTTACATCTTGCCACACAAAACGACGGAAGTCAGGCCCTAAAGATATGTTTGACCTCATTATAAGAAGAAACAGATGTAAATTTAAAGACAGAGGTAAGAGCAACACTCTTTTACATCAAATTTCTATTTAAGTCATAAAACCTTGGTATACAATATGCAGGTGTGCCATACTGCTGATAAGCATATGAGATCTCTCCAATATTCACATGAGATGAGTAAGATATTGTAGCTTGGTAAACCAGTAAATACTAACAATAACCCTTTCAATGGAGGAATCCATTTAAAATTGATAACTTAGTAGAACTTCTTGTTTAAGTAAATTAAAAAATGAAATCACAAAGCGTAAATGTACTTAATATATTCAAACAAAACAAATCATTGTCCAAGATTTTTCCACTATTCCATCGTTATTGACAGGATGCAAAGCCCCTAAATCTTGCCGCACACAAACGAAAGGAAAGTCAGGCCTAAAGATATGTGAACTGCTTAGGAAAGATGCAGATGTAAATTTGAAGACAGGAGGTAAGAGATCCAATCTTCACATCAACTTCTTATTGCTATCAATACACCTTGGAATTCATATGCAGTTTGTGTCATACTCTTCTCTAGCTTATTTCCATCCAATGTTAAAATTGCCGATTGGGGAAGGATTGGGTCATTCCATATAGTTAAAAAACCCTAACCATTTCTATGGCAAAGTCATTTAATTAGATTCTCCGGTCAACTCCGTAATGATTATTCTTAAAATATCACCTTTTAGCTGGATCAATAAGGTAACCAGAAAGCTTAGCGTTATTACAAATGCAACTTAAAAAACACATATTTTTGTTGTCCTCCTCTTTTGTGTCTATGAATATTGAATACCCTATGTTTTCTTTTTGATTAACGTCTTAGCCCGTTGTTTAACTAATTTAAAGGCTACTCTGGATAGTCATGACACTTCTATGGGGTAATATTTAATAATGGTGCCAATCCCTTGACTACGTCTATAACTTTGGTAAGCAGAAGCATCACAAACTTTATGCGATTTGTGGCAAGGAGCCCATCAGGAGCCAGGGAAATTTTTCATCATCATGTTTCTTGAGGTAGTTTAGATCTCTGGATGCTTTCCAAGTGGCCACTCACTGATTTACGGCATCTGCGTGGGCTATGGCGGTGGTGCTCCCTGGGTGGTGCTGACTGTAATTTGTCAGTTAAAACAGTGCAAATTCAACGGCCATTCAAAAGGATGCTGTCCGATTTTCCACATTAGTTAATTTGATGAGTGAAGATAGTTCGACCTTTATGGAGCAATTTATCATCCCTGATGTGCCACAGGTTGTGTAGGTTTTTCCACAAAGGAGCATTTCAATATCAGGCATGGATCGACCATATTGTTTGGGGACACAACGTGTGTGGGTAATTGTTAACATGCTTGGTGTACAGTAAAGTAGTTTACGCCATGCTCGTAGGCTAGCTATGAGTAACTTACGAATTTCTAGTTGATTAGTTTGCTAGCACAAATTGACCAACATCAGAATTGACATGTAAAAGAGTTACAAATCTAAATTGACATCTCTTTTGTTCTAAAATTTTACAATGAGCCTGCATGAAAAGTGAATCTACCGTCGTAATTTCAGTGTACTGTATGCCTATATGCCTTTCTTTGGACGGTCATGTATTATTTAGATTAGATACATGACTGTTTTAGATGATGGGGTAGGATTTTGGTCAAATGCTGCCCCGGGATGGCATTCCTGTCACTTTTGGAGAAAAAATAAAAGCAATGTTGTGCTACATAGTGGCCCCCCCCCGCAAGTCAATGGATGCAGCATGGTTTATAGTAGTGTGCCATTTTCCAAGCTAGGCCTAGCCTAGGCCCAAAACATAAGCCTGACTAATGTGAAAAATAACTTGATTTGACACCTTAGACCTACAGTTTGGCCTAGTTAGCCTTTATCTACCACATACACTATACAGGTTCTACACTTTCATGCCTTATTTTGTATTTAGGCCCTTTTTTACCAAAGATTTTTTTTTAACATGAGGACTATGGGGGTTATTATTTTTTTATTATTTTTTCACACTTTCATATACCCATGGCCCGTGTATGTGTTGTAATTGCTGGTCTTAATTGAAAGTTTGCCTGTACTCACCCTACTCTGCATAGTCTTCATCACACTTCACTTCGGATTCCTGTCAGTGTCCTCGTCGTCTTCACCCAAGGCATATAAGTATAAGTTTCAACATTTTCCGTAAGCATCCCCTTTCGACAAGATTTTCCCTTATGACCACATTTCACATCTTCTAACCTTTTTAACAATGGTTTTCAAATGCGCCAGTTTCGTGAGAGTCACATTTTCCTAGCCAACCTCCCTTTGAAGAGTGTGGGTCTGACTTCATATAGCTTGAATGTTGTATTGCTTGTGCCCACATGGTTTCTTTTGATTGACCCCAGGGCGCCTATCAAGGTCAGGGATTTAGAAACCCAAAAGCAAGATAGCATATATGCCATTTGGAGAAAGAGAAATGTTTGACAAGTTTAATTGGAAACACACACACCGCACAACACACAACGCACCAGCGGTATTAAAGGAAAAAAGCCAAAGTGCCATTTGTACAAAAAACCCCAAGTATACCTCTGTAAAGAACACCATATACGTACACACGCGCACAACGCGTACATACACATACAGGCTAACGGATCCTACCTTGTGGGGTTTTGTTAATGAAATTTTTTGTCATAAAACGAACCGCCATAGAAAATAAAACTGATATATTAGTAACGTTAAAGTTCCTAGGGGGTACTGGGGTTTTTTGCATTTTTTTTTTTTTGCGAAGGATGCCTTTTTTGGTGTCCATTGGATAAGGTAGACGTCCCACATTCAGAAAACTATGGGTCCGCATTTTTTTTCTGAAAGGGTTTGGCCGCCATCTTTGGAATTTCAAAATGGCCGACATTTCCATTGGATTTTTGCCCTAATAACTTTGTTATGAGCAACATTGGACTCCAAATTTGTTGGCCAAACCTATGTATTCACTACCTGGGAGTTTAGGAATATGATAATTAACCCAATCTAAAAAAGACTGTGCTTTGCACAGCCGTCAAACTTGGTGGGGGGTTGGGGTGGAGGGAGAAGCGATCGTTGTTTAGCCGCTGCTTCTTCCTCCTAGTCCCCGCCCTTGAGATTTTTTTTTAAATAAGGGTCGTATGATTTGGAATTTTTGGTGTCATTTGATGTAGTAGACATCCAGTGTCAGAAATGTATTGGTCGCATTTTTTTTTTCTGAAAGCGTTTGGCTGCCATCTTGGATTTTCTAAATGGCCGCCATTTCCAAAGGATTTTGCCCTATAACTTTTTGTTCTAAGCAATATCGGAAGTCCAAAGTTGTGGCCAAACCTATGTTTTCACTACCTGGGAGTTAAAAAATGTGATAATTTACCAATTACCCTAGTCCAACTAACAAAGTTGTGCTTTGCAACACCCTCACCCTTGGTGTAGGTGGGGTGGTGGTGGGGGGGCGAATCGTTTTTTAGCCCTTTTTTCTACCCCCAGTCCCCCCCTCCCCCTTGAGATTTTCTATAACCGAAGGAAGTCAGGCCCTACAAGATGTAACTCTCGATTAGAAGAATGCAGATGTAAATTTGAAGACAGAGTAGAGATCCACTTCTTCACATCAAACTTCTTATTGCTATCAATACACCTTGGAATTCCATATGGCAGTTGTTGTCATAACTCTCTCTAGCTTATGTCCATCCAATGTTTAAAATTGCGATGGGGAGGATTTGGTCATTCCAGATATGTTAAAAACACATAACCATTTCTAGGAATTTCATTAACAAATTAGATCCTCGTATTCAAATCGTATGATTATTCTTAAATATCACCTTTTTAGCTGGATCATATGGTACTACAACATAAGCTTAGCGTTTATATAAATGCAAACATTTAAAAAATAACACCTTATTTTGTTTGTCTCCTCTTTTGTGTTCATATGATATTAGAATACCATGTTTCTTTTTGAGTTAACGTCTAAGCCCTTGTTTTACCTAATTTAAAGGCACTCTGTATAGCATGACACTTCTAGGGTTATTATTTAATATGGTGCAGTCCTTGACTACGTCTATCACTTGTAAGGCAGAAGCCATCACAACTTATGCGATTTGTGGCAGAGGCCCTATCAGGAGCCACGGGAAATTTTTCATCATCATGTTCTTGAAGGTATTATAGATCTCTGTATGCTTTCCAAGTGGCCACTCACGAGTTTTACTGGCAATCTCGTGGCTATGGCGGTGTTGCCTCCTGGGTGGGTGCTGACTGTATTTGTAAAGTTAAACATGCATTCAACGGGCATTCAAAAGGATGCTGTCGATTTTCCACATTAGTATTGGATGATTAGAAGTTGCGAGCCGTGGTTAGGGGTGGGGAGCAAAAATTATCACAGTCCTGATGTCCCACGGTATGTTAGGTTTCACAAGAGCATTTCAATATCAGGCAATGGGTCGACCATTTGGTGGGTAACACGTGTGTGGTTAAGGTGTACATGCTTGTGTACAGTAAAGTGTGTAACGCCATGCCGTCTAGCTAGCTATGAGTACTTACTGATGTCTAGTTGATTGGGTTGCTAGCACAAATTGACAAAATAGAATTGAAATTCAAGAGTTACCAAACCATAAATTGACATCTCTTGTTCTGAACTTTACAATAGCCTTGCATGGAAAAGTGAATATACCGTCGTAATTTTCATGTTACTGTAATGCATTAGACTTTCTTTCTTTGGACGGTCATGTATTATTTAGAATTAGATACATGCTGTTTGATGATTGGGGTAGGATTTTGTCAAAATGCGTGCTCCCAGGGATGGCAGCGTCACCTGTTTTTTTGAGAAAAAAGTAAAAGCTATTGTGCTACATAGTGCAAGTCATGGCGTGCAAGCATGGTTGTATGTAGTGTGCAATTTCAAAGCTAGCTAAAGCTGGCACCCAGACTAAGCTACATAATGTGAAAATAACTTGATTTACACATTAGACTACAGTTTGGCCTAGTTAGCTATATCCTACACAACACTAACAGGGTCTACACTTTCATACCTTATTTTGTATTTAGGCTTTTTAAAAGACATTGTTTTTAAAAAAAACTAAAAAATTAAAAAAAATTTTTTATTAGTTTTTTCAAACACTTTCAATACCCATGGCCAGTTTATGTGTTGTAATGCTGGTCTTATGAAAGTTTGCCTGTACTCCCCTACTCTTCACTATGCCGTCATCCTTCAATTCGGATTCACTGTCGTGTCCATCGTCCGTCTTTCAACCAAGCATATAATTATAGGTTTCACATTTTCCGTAAGCAGCTGTCGACAAGATTTCCTTTGACCACATTTCAAAATTTCATCTTTACCTTTTTTAACGATGGTTTTCAAAATGCTGCCAGTTCGTGGGAGTCACATTTCCTAGGCCAACCTCCCTTTGAATAGTTGTCTGACTTCATATAGCTTGAATGTTGTATTGCTTTGGCCACTGGTCTTTGGATTGACCCCAGGCCTATCAAGGTAGGTATTAGAAAACCCCAAACAAAAAATAAAACCACTAAAAAAAATAAAAAAAATAAAAAAAATAAAAAAAATAAAGCACACACACGCACAAACACACACACGCACACCGCGTAATAAGGAAAAAAACCACAATTGCCATTTGTACAAAACAACCCAAGTATACCTCTGTTAAGAACACACATATCGTACCACACGCGCCACAAACGCGTACAATAACATACAGGCTACGAAGAGCTACATTTGGGGTTTTGTATAGTAAATTGTCATAAAACTTACACCATAGAACATATAAACTGATGTATTATAAGTTAAGTTCCTATGGTGGTATGGGGGTTGGGGCATGTTTTTTTTTTTTTGGGCGAAGGATGCTTTTTTTGTGGTGTCATTGGATAGAGCAGACATCCAGGTATCAGAGAAGTATTGGTCGCATTTTTTTCTGAAAGGTTTGGCCGCCATCTGATTTCAAAAATGGCCGACATTTCCATTGGATTTTTGCCTATAACTTTGGTTATGAGCAACATTGAAGTCAAATTGGTGCCAAACTATTTTATTCACAACCTGGGATTTAGAAATATGATAATTAACCCAATCTAAAAAGCTGTGCTTTGCAACATTCCGTCAACTTGTGGGGGGTTGGGGTGGAGGGAGAGCGATCGTGTTTTTAGCCTTGCTTTCTTCATCTGCACCTAGTCCCCCTTAGATTTTTCTATAATAATGGTTCGTATGATTTGGAAAGTTTTGGTTCATTTGATGGAGTATACATCCGGTATCAGAAATGTATTGGTCGCATTTTTTTTTTGTTGCTGAAAAGCGTTTGGCTGCCATCTTGGATTTCTAAATGCCGCCATTTCAAGGATGTTTGCCCTCTAAAACTTTTTGGTCTAAGCAATATGGGAGGTCAAATTTGGTGGCCAACCTATGTTTCACCTACCCTGGGAGTTAAAAACAATGTATAATTACCCTAGTCCAACTAACAAGTTGTGCTTTGCAAACAACCCCCACCCCCTCACCCTTGTTGTTGGTGGGGTGGTGGGGGGCGATCGTTGTTTAGCTGCTGTTTTCTACCCTCCCAGTCCCCCCCCTCCCTTGAATTTTCTATAAATAAAGGTTTGTGATTTTGGATGGTGGTTGTTGGTGGTGGGATGTCGGTGTGGCTGGGTGTGTGTGTGTGTGTGTGTGTGTGTTATTAGATGAGTAAAAGTATTGGTTCAATTTTTTTTTCCGAAAAGCGTTTGGAGCCATCTTGGATTCAAATGCCTCATTTCAAAGGATTTGTTCCTATGGAACTAACTTTGGTCCTGAGCACATGGAAGTCAAATTGTATGGGGCCAAACCTATTACTCAATAACTATGAGTCAAATATGCGAATTATTGTCCTATCTATAATAACCCAGCTCTTCTGCTTGGAACACCCCTCACCATAGTGGGGGTGGGGGCGATCATTTGTTGCACTCCCCACCCCAGCCCTCTTCTTACCATATTTTGTACAATAAGTGTCGTGTGATTGGTGTTGGTACGGTAGGTTATCATGTATAGCTTTTGGTTGTCTCCTCTTATCCAGAAATGCCTCAGATAATACCAACATTCCCCTTGTGACGTCTCCACGACGGTCCATATAAATGCTCCAAACATGTGATTTTGCCCCAGGTTTTGGTGGCTCAAATGTTTTATGAAAACAAATAATATTAATTTTTACAAACAATGAGTTACTCATCCTCACCATGAAAAATATTTTCATGCAACCCGGTAAAGGCGAATGGGTTTCTTATCTGTTCAAGGATGTAAATTGCCATACAAAGCCCATAACCAACACGTTTGCCAGAAGATGCGATATATTTGTAAAAGCCCTTACCCATATTTAAAAACATATGATATTAAATTTCTTTCTTCAGCTGGGTGAAGCAGGATCAGTCAGTGTCTGAGGAAAGTCAAAACTTTGTTACTCTTTTCTCGGGCATAAGTTTATCATGTTGTCGGCCGCTTGTGTGTTCACCACGTGGTAGCTTGGTTAACCATGGTAATTTTTTGGACCACTCAACATGCAGCATGTACCACTACTGGTTTCTTGCTTAGCTTGATTCGTCCGCCAGGTACGGAGTAAGCCTCCTCTTGTCTTCTGCCCTTCGTAACTTGCCGGCACATCCATTAGTCTATAACTACCAGTAATTCCACCTATAACAAGAAACCTCTTTCAGTTGACAACATTCTGGAGAACTGGCTGTTTGGCTGCATCTTCTAGCTCTTTCTAATACTGTTCCTGCACCTTGGTCTCCAGGCTACAAAAATCTCTCAGTAATGAATTTCATTGAGTTAACCATATTTCTATATGAAGCCACATGCTAAAATATGCCTTGACCATCAAATGTTAACTTATATATCCGTTCACCCGTGCTCAAGAGTTGATGAGCAGTACTAGATAATGATGTCAGCCAACAAAAGTTCCTCCATATACAACAAAGCCTTAAATGAAGCAATGGCTAAAAGTAATATTTTTATGCTAGAGTGGTGGGTCAAGTCCACTGGTAGCGTAATCTTTGATAACTATGACTAAAGAATCTAATCAAGGAAAAATCAGCGATACTCAACTTTCTGCTTTGTAAGAAGGTCTCGCACTACCAGTTGGAAATGCAAAATTCTTTGGCTAGAAGGAAAACAAAAGGATGGCCTTACTCTGTACTGGCTGACAGACTAATCAAGCTATGCACCAAACCGGTAACTCCTGGCTACACGCAGAGATATTTCACACTCCCTGGAATATCAGTTACTACAGTGTAACGCACACATGAAGAGGTTCGATATATGATGCTGATTGATGTCCTAATAATTGTTGAAAAAGTTTCCCAGTAACACAGTTGATTTTTTTAGCCCGAAAATTTCAACACAGCAGAAGTGTGCCGCTTCACCCATAAAATTGGCGTCAAGAGAATGGCTTCAAAGCATTTCCTGACTTCCATGCAATAACTGGGACAGACATCACAGGTAAAAATTAGTGGTATTGGCAAGAAGGGTGCTCTTAAAGTTATGATGAAGGCTTCAACTCGCATCGTTTCAGATTTAAATAGTCCAGCTCAGTCATTGATAACTAATCTCAACCTTTTTTTATTAAGATATATAATGTTTTTTCAACGGTTCTAGACCATTGTGTGTATGCTGATTCTGAATCCGATGGATGCCATACGAGAACTGTTGAAGCAATTTTTGTAGGGAATTGCAAAAAATCAAAATGCCACCAAAATACCAAACATTCATAATGTTTTGTTCAATCAAAAGTTGAAATTTTTCAGCCTGTCTCGTTAAAAAACATTCATTTGACCAATTAACCATATGATTCTGTAACCCAACAACGCAATTAATTATTTCAATATGGCCGCCAATACTACAAGGGTCTGATTCGTGATCTACTTTGTTGCAGTTGAGGAAAGTTGTCAAAACACCAGGGTAGATACCATTCAAGATTTAATTAAAAAAAGAAAAAACCTAAAAAATTCAAAAATGTGATTATAACATCTTCATTATCATCCAATATGGCCGTCCGATACTCTAATGCCTCTAATTGATAATTGACTGAACTAGTCCTGCAATTTTGTGTAAGTCAACCATATCATTTTTACATATCATTAGGTAATCAGTGCATCGAACATTGTAAGATTCCAGCCCAATGGGTATCCACATGGCTGGAACTGGCCCTTACTAAGCGGCGAAAAACCCCTCGATCACTATGACTAGAGATATTGTCCCTTGTTTTGGAGGTTTTAATCGGTCCATTGGCATCCATATTTGGGATATGTGATAATCACAACACTCAATAGTCGTTGTTCCACAACGGTCGGAACTTAAGTCCACTTAATACCGTTATACTCTGGTCGGTATTAACGTCGAACTTAAAGTTGCCGTGTGGACGCGCCTAATCGGCTCTAAATTCTGTCGGTATTACTATCGGACTCAAATTTTGGTCTGTGGACCCGTATTTAAACGGTATTAGCGCTTAGATCCGACTACACTTTAAGTCCGATAAGCTAATCCGGTCTAGCTGACCGTCAAAGTGGTCTAGGCAACTGGTTTCGGAGTTAATATAACCTTTCACCCAAAGAATTTTAGCAAACTGAATTAAAATTGAAAAGAAACATGTGAAAACATTTTTACTTATCGAAATATGATTTACTCATGCACAGGAACCTAAACACCATGACCCATTTAAATGGTATTACTGGGCAAAGGGCGAGGGAATAGAAAAGGAGGGAGAGGAGGAGGTAGGATAGTGGAATGGGGAGGGGGAACGGGAGAGAGGGGACGGTAGAGGGAGGGAGAGGGAGGGGTAATGGGGAAGGTGAGGGGAATGGCAAGGGAGGGGAGGGGAGAGGAGGAAGGGGGAATGGAATGGGAGGGGAATGGTGAGGGGGATGAAAGGAAATTGGTTGATGATTGGGGAAGGGGGATGGCGATGGGAGCCGGGGAAGGTGAGGGAATGAGGAGGGGAATGAGATTCAAGGCTTGCATAAACTCTGCAAAAAATCACCTGCAGAAATAACTGAAATAGGAGAACTTCTGAAAATGCAGCACAAGCTGAGGAAATGTGAAATAATAAATAATACAGTGAATAAGTAGCATAGCTGTATAACATAAGATAAATGCATATAACCAACACGCGAATATAATGTATAAGGAAAGAATAATGAATTGATAAAGAAACAGTCCCACTTACCTTTATTATTATTATAAATAAAATAACCAAAAAGGAAGGAAGAATGAAAGGAAGAAGGGGAAAGGAAAAGGGAAGGGAATTGATTTCCAGGGGAAATCGGAGTGGGTTATGTTGAGTGGATGTGCTTTGTAGCAACAGGTACGAGCCTGGAGGCTTGGAGTTTTGATGGGAGGTGGAACGTGAAAATGACTCGAGGAGACTTTGCAGTTTGTCAGTCGCAGGGCTGTTCATGTGCGGCTCCTGGCTTCCATGTTAGGTCGTTCGACTTTTTGATGGGGAGGGTCGTGAGAAGGTGAATGGGATGGGAAGGGAGCGAGTGGATGGTTTGAGTTGAAAAATTTTATACTAAGTTAAATTTCGAGAATTCGCAATGCAACATGAAATTATGTTTGCCCACATACTAAAATGCACCTTATATTGGTAAGCTTATTCCTGTAAAATATTCACACAATATTATAACACAATTTTTTCTTTTGCAGAACATTTTATTGTTTCCATCACCCTTCACATCAATAATATTTGTTATAACTGCAACAATTGGCACTCCAATATGCTACCAGAAATGTAATCCAAGCATTCCAGGTGTCTATATCGCGCCAATTGGCGGAATTATACCGCAGCAACTGACTGTGGCATAATTTGTGATTCTACTACCACACCACAATTTTTAATAAATATTAAGATTTTTTCTTTCAAATAATAAATATTCACAAGTTGCATTGACTCAATACGGTGACCTCTCCTAGTCTTTGCCCGACAAAAGGGGCGCTGGGGAAGTCCGGTTGTTTTTCATTCGCCGACTATTCAATTACGTGCGAGACGTCTATCCATGTATAACTCCTAGCCCTCTTCATTCCATCATTATCATTGTCCTCTTTGTCATACTACCATGATTTGTGCGGAAGTGGTCATCTAGCTAGCTAGATGACAACTTCCGCAAAAACTAATGGTCATGTATACCAAAGAAACATACTTAATAGAATTGGTGTAGAAACAAAACCGTCTACCATTGTCCTGGGAGGGCTTATTTAAATTATATCGCAGTTATGGGACACCTGCCATGATCGCACGCAACATCTACATGTAATAAGGGGGTTATTTGCGAGACAAACATTTAAAAGTCGTCAGGCTGAATGCCACAGGGATACTGTATTGACCATGGTTGTCGTAAGCAGGATTGTATTTTTTCTTTTTTTTTTTTTTTTTTTTTTTTTTTCCTTTTAAAATACATAAGCTATGGTGTCGCTTTGTGCGGTATAGGAATATGTCAATGGGATCATTACAGTAGTAAAAAGATTAATTCCACATTTATACTAATGTTAATACTCTGGAATTCACAACGGGACTGTCCCAGACAAATTGCATTTTAAAATAATAGCATTCGACAAAAATTCATACTTTATATCCCAAAATTCGCCCGTTAATTACAAATAGACCATTACATATAGTTAAAATGGCAGAGTTGGCTCCTTAGAAGCTACAAAACTCTGTTTGAGGGCCATGTGATTGGTCAATCAGACGCTTCGAATAATGAAAAATTTAATGACCAGAAGGTCTTATGGCATACCGATTGCAGAGCACAGGAAGATAGTGTGCTCGCGGAGGCCGGAAAGCTTTCCCACAAATTTAACAATGGGTGAGTGTGCAGTTCACAATAAATGCACAAATTTTCAGCCTAAAGGCCGAGAATGGATCCACATTAACCAAACTCTTAATGCTTTTCACGAGTCCGTCATTTATGATATAAATTCGTTGTGTTCAGGATGTGTATTCGAATTTATATTGTATGGAACGAGGGGGTCAGAAATTGGGGACTAGTCAGCTGCTTTGACACATGGACCACATTCCGTTTGTCTGGTGGTGTCTTGTTGGACCCCAAAAGACGACAGTTAGCCGCGAAAACACAGATTACCTCTATGGTTTTACGTTCAATAGGTGGTATACAATACATCCAGCCTGAATGCCAAAGATTGATTACCTCTGGTCGATTACCCCTTGGATTATCATTGGTGATAGACTCGTACACCTGCGAAATAGGAAGGGCATCTGGTGGATTTATTTAAGAAATGTTTAGGCCTTTTTATTTTTTTTCCCTTTAACGTTAATTAAACTTATTAATGATATCCAAATGCTGCCGAATTAATGGATATAAATCCAGTTTAATCATTGCCTCGCCCGTTATGTAAGATAAAGGTTTCCAAACAAACCATTCGCGAATATATAGTTCGTATGGAGATAGTTTCGCTTGCTAGTTCTGACCTGGTCTCGCCTGCGGCTTCGACAGGTCAGAAAAACTAGCAAGCGAAACATCTCTAGACGACCATTATATTCGCGAATGATCAGTGTGGAGACCTTATCAATTACATAGAGGTCAGTGTTCGAAACAGGCAGAATGACGAGCTGGTTTCAATCCGGGGCGTAAAACGGCGTAATTAGACTTCTATTCAAGTTCGGGCAAGGACCTGTAGATTTCTCCGTTGCAATGGATGGGCAAAGATTAATTTTCACCCGAATCAGTGGCGTTTCCAGGGATTTGGGAAACAATAATGTAGGATTTGGGAAACGTTTACTCGCTTCGCTTGCCGGATGATTTATTTCTTTGAGTCGCAAAATGAGCCGGTGTCAGCCTCGGACTGCTGAAATCATAACATCACAAAACCCAATTCTCCCTGGCTCTCTCTTCTCTTTTACTCTTTCCTCCCTTTTCATTTGCCCCCCCTTTTTATTCCTTGCCTTCAAAATGCTGCCCCATTTTTTCCAAGGTGCTCAGAGTCGCCCACACTTGCCCACCCGACTAAAACAACCACTGCTCTACGTGTTTACTCAGAAAACACGAAACTGCACGTTAGTTCCTGAATAGAACGCGTCCACACGTACTTTACTATACCGTATTAAAGTTACGACCGGACTAACCCTGCTCCTCTTCGGCATTAAATCGTCGGAGTTAAGCCAAGTTAGGTCCGATTAGAGGTTAACCACAGACGCGAGTACACACGGCAAATTTATATCCAACACTAAACCGATCATTTGAGGTCCGGTATTAAGGACTTATATTCGACCGCATGTGGAGTCGATTACAATGGGGTACAGTAGGCGTGAGGGGAATTAGTGGATTTGGTTTTTTTAATTCCGTCGGACTTAGTTAATACCGGTTATAACACACGTGTGGACACGACTAAGGACACTTAAGGTAGCCTAACTGGGAATTTTAGAAGTGATAATCCAACTCTAAACAATGAAAAAAGATAATTAATGGATATATATACGCTCATCTAGGATGCCATCGGCATATTTCAATCACTTTGATTCTGTTTGATATACTAACTGCTCTGCATGAGTTATAGTGATAGATACATACATTTCAGCTCTAGTATATAGTAATGCATTTTGCCATTTTTGAGCCATCTTGAAAGGTTAGTTGATTTGAGTATCAATTATTGAAAGCTATTCATTAATGTCTTCAAATCACATAATTTGATTGTTAAAGCAAAAGTATACATACCAGTTACCATTATACCGATACAAAAGTAGAAAAATATCAGAGCTTGGTTGTATTGGCGGGCCCTATTGAATTTCGTAATTAGGTCGTTAATGACTCATTTTAATTGATCACAGAGAGTTTTTTAGTGTTTTGGTTGCCATTTTGTATTTTTTTGTTTCTTCGAAAATGTTCAAGGTGTTTTTCATTGGCATCCATAAATTCAGATCAGTAGGAAAAAAGATTGGTCTAGAAAACGGTGTGAACTAACATTAGATATATAATAAACAAGGGTCAATGGTAGTAGCCTGCTGGACTATTACCGAGCTGAGAAAGAATGAAACAACATCAGTACAAATAATTTCAAGCGGTGCTAGTATTCTATTATTTGCTTATTAGCACAAAAAATTATTTATTCTGGAGAACTGGTACATTCCAGGATGGAAGAAATTCCGAAACTTTTGAAAACCAAAAACCGTCTGATCTGTTGCGCCTACAAAAAGAGCCTGGTGTCAAACATATCTAAGCCATCTTTGGGGATTCAGACAATGTTATTCCATCCAACCTACCAAATCCCTAGCCTTGTCTACTAGACGGCAGCAAGAGCACAACACATTTTTGCATATCCTGCTTGCAGAGACTGTTGCACCTGAGCAGTAGTATTAGCATGTGGTAAGCATTTTGTATGCATTCACATCCGACATGTAACAAATTGATTCACGAAAGGCAGCCATTTAAGATGATAATTTTCCTTAAAGCAAAAATTGAGAACCTCTCCTGTAACAGGGTTGGGTAAACATAATGTTTTTATTAACTTTTTGACCAAAAAACCCAGGTGAAACTCGCATGTTTCTGCATTTTTTAGCTCTAGCAGAATCTTTTCCATATCACGCATTTTTCAGGGGCACAGGGATGTCATAGGGACATGGGAGTGAGTGTATTCTCGTTTCTTTTTTTGTGTGGCTAGAGAGGACCAAAAGCTAAATCGGTATCTTTCTAACACACACAATATGAACCATTATTATAGAAAATTGCAAAGGAGGATGTGGGCGCGGAGGAAGCGGGTGACAGCTGCCCTTTTGAAATCCAAGATGGCGGC